>JBBPUK010000073.1:0-32036 GCA_038094635.1 Tylopilus cervinicoccineus | reverse complement strand
CTCTCTCCATGCTTGTGAACCGTTTTAGTGCGATGGTGATTGCTGTGCACCTCGATCCTACGTCAACAAATGTCAAATTCCGCGTTAACCAAGCAAGGCGGTGCGTGAATTTCAAGGATGCAGATGATCGTTCGAGGGTGGCGTGCGTATACGGGATGATGAATTTTGCGATGATTGTCAGGCATCACAGAATTGCTGGAGGATTAGAAGAAGTGCTGAGATGGTTGGGGGAAATGGCAGACGTGCTCATGGATGAGTACAAGGAGGGAGAAGCGGGTTCCGTTGGAAAGACGCCAATCATAACCTTGATCCAATTGCTGATGGGGTCGGTGAGGCGTGTGGTCGAGACACAATCGTTGCACAAAGGACAGAGTCGTACGGAGTACCCAGACCCGGCACTTTTGGACGGTCGTGAGTATTCTTCCATATTTTCCTTGCGTAGCTGATTTCGGTTAGCTTGGATTACTAGAGTGTTCAACCCTCGGACAGACCTGGTCATGATTCAACAAACGGGAGTCGAAATCCGCATGCTCGTACAATCCTTTCTCGATGCTCGACTGAAAGCACTGCCTGAAGTCCAACCACCGCTGCCCCCTGTTGTTCACAGTGCCGAGAGCCAAGACAGCCAGAGTGAATACGATAAATTATTTTTGGACCTAAACGACGAGGAACTCCTGGCTGCTCTAGGTGAGGTGGCCGAAGCGTCTATTGTAGCTGACCTCAAGTCGAAAGAGGATGCTCTATGCAAGGTGGGCTTCGCTTCTGTCTGGCGCCCGTGGCACTACTTCACGGCGACAATAGGTTCTCGACAAGTCCATTACTCCCGCTGTGTATCGCCTCGTCTGTAAACATTTTGGCGAAAGCGAGCATGCAAAGAGTGACGCCACGAGCAATAAGGCAGCTGACGAGTGGATTGATTGTTGGGTCGGCTGTGCGAATGTTCTCGTCCAAAACAACTACAAGGTAGAGGGTCTTATTAGCAATGTCCAGAACACTATTCATCGGCATTTGCTAGGATTGGGGATTATACATGAAGCTCGGCCAGCAGTCTTGGGAAAAGATTATAGATGACTCGTGGCGCCGTCGAGTTGGGCTGCGTTTCAACCTGACACTTCTTCGTCTTGACCCAGGTGCATACAATGTGAGACAAAGAGCATTATTTTTCTATTCTAGCTGATAGGATTTCTACAGCGAATGAAGGATGAGTTCATCGCCGTGCTGCTAGTGGCCACTCTTTCGTGCAAGACGACGATAGAACACGAATTCATAAGTACGGTTCTATCACTGGACGGGCTGCAACACCCCCTACTTCGTACGGCTCCACTCGATCCTGTACCCGGGACGAGGAAATACGTGATCACCGAGGAGGACTATGAAGTTTCCCGAAGACGACTGATTGAAAGTGAGTCGGTGCTCGTTGACAAGAGACATTTGAAACGACCCTTGTTTCAGCCGTTCTTGCGAACACTGCTGGGTGTCTTCGTACCAGGGTAGACACCGAGAGCCAGACATGCGTCGAGTTGGTGGTTATGATGTTATCGACGATGCGCAGCATTTACCAGGTAGTTGTTCGTCTGTCGTTCTGTTCTGAATGCTCTGACATGTGCATGGAGTGTACTGAAGACAAGGCAGAATATGGCGAATTTTGTCGTCGGGTGTTTGATATGTTTTTGGGCCACCCCGAATTGGTCTCACACCCGAGAATGTCGGATGTGGTTGGGTGGGCGTAAGTAGAGTGTTTAGTCAGAGTATGTACGAATGGGGTTAGGGTTATGTTATTAGGTAATCCAGTGCTCGATGTCCTCCTCTTCCCTGAACGGATCTCTCACTTGTACTTGTTCCCGCGCAGCCATGGCGGGGCTCATTTCTCCAAAACCGCTCTCGTATTTGCAGGACACCGCTCACTTCAATCCCTACCAACAACAGCGCATCGCTGGCTCTACCCTTTCCGGCTTCTCCGACACCCCCGCGCTCGGCCTCCAACCCCACCAGCAACACATCATCGGCATCCAGGAAGAGAACAAAATATATGCACTGGTCATCGATCTGATGGACCCAAATACGAGAGAGGGCGCCCTTCTTGAGCTCAGCAAAAAGAGAGAGCAATACGACGATCTCGCCCTCGTTCTCTGGCATTCTTTCGGTACGTGTCATGTATGCCATCCTGACACCATTGGAGGCGTCTAACGACGCCTGGTTTGCACTATTTAGGCATTATGCCTGCCCTTCTCCAGGAGATCGTCTCCGTCTACCCTCTCTTGTCCCCACCCAATCTTACCGCCCATGTTTCGAACCGCGTGTGTAATGCCCTCGCGCTCTTGCAATGCGTCGCCTCTCATTCAGAAACACGCCAATTGTTCCTCAACGGTATATATTTTTCAACGTATTGTTCCATATGACGACTCATGCTCCCACTAGCTCACATCCCCCTCTTTCTTTACCCCTTCCTGAATACGACGTCAAAAACCCGGCCTTTCGAGTACCTTCGCCTCACTTCGCTCGGTGTTATTGGTGCTCTCGTCAAGGTATCCACACTGTTACCTTTCATTGCCGTCGTTGCTCACGCCCGAACCCAGCAAAACGATAACAACACCGTCATTCATTTCCTGCTTTCCACTGAAATCATACCCCTTTGTCTGCGCATCATGGAGACTGGTTCGGAGCTCTCGAAGACAGTCGCGATTTTCATTGTGCAAAAGATTCTCTTGGATGAAACTGGGTTGACGTACATATGTCATACCTATGAGCGCTTCTACGCCGTCGGCACCGTCCTCAGCAACATGGTGAACCAGCTCGTGGAAACGCAGGCTGTCAGGCTGCTCAAGCATGTTGTGCGCTGTTATCTGAGGTTGAGTGACAATATGAGGTGTGTTCACACGTTGGGCGGTAACATGACGTGAGCTGATGTGAGCTCTAGAGCGAGGGAAGCGCTGCGGGCATGTCTTCCTGAGCCCCTGCGTGACCAAACATTTAGTGTGCTTCTCAAGGTGTGTAACTATGTAGCCGTACCGTGGATCTGCTCATTGTCGTGCCCACAGGGCGACATGGTTACCAAGCGGTGCTTGACCACTCTTCTGAATAACCTCAATGAACAGTGATGCAATGGCCTGAGTGCTCACAGCATACTTTGGCGTTTACTTTTGATTTGGCCCGCACAAGTGGTAAAATTTGGACAATCCGGATGAACTTGATCAAGCCGCACTTACACTCGCTCCCGCGTCAGACGCGTACGATGTACCACCAATTGCTAACTAAACGCTCTCACTAATGTGAATATCCGGGGTAGAAGATTTGTTGTACTGTAGGATCAGTAAAATTTATTCCCACTACACTTGGCACTGTCTGTCGTTTGGATGGTCTGATGCCAGTACATACGTGGGAGCGGAGAGTCGGTAAGCGGACTAGAAAAACCTGGGCCATCCTGCTCGACCACCCGACGTATGTTCCGCGAACCCCTCCCTGCCGCCAACCTGACCTGCACGTCGTTTGTCGACGGGGAGAACATATGTCTCCCCCCCCTCAGGCTCCCCTTTTACTTTGCCATGCGCCAGAACCTCATCGCTGGCGTCCCCGACAACATCCTCGCCCTCGCAGCACCGGTCGTCGCCTACTGGTCGCTCTCTCTAGTCTTCCACTGCCTCGACATGTCCGGTTGGAAGTGGCTGGAACAGTACCGGATCCACGAGTCAGAAGAGGTCAAGTCTCGCAACCGTGCTACACGTTCAGAAGTCTTCTGTGCCGTCGTCCTCCAACATACATTGCAAACCCTCCTCGGCTACTATTGGTTGCCTGAACCCTCAGTCATATCCCCGTCGAAATGCATGACTGAGATGGAGGCCGTCGCGAGGACATTGGTACGCCTCGTCAGGGGAACGGCCGGTCCAGAGACAGGCGACTACTTTCTGGAACTTTGGGGTGCCGGCATCACACAGTGGCTATATTGGTGGGGTATTCCCGCCGCGCAGCTGCTCTTTTCTCTGTGAGTTCACCCGCCGGCCTTCGAGTGCGTTCCTCCTATCTTACTCGGTTATCGGAAAGATTCATTGTCGACACATGGCAATACTTCCTTCACCGCTGGATGCACTTGAACAAGTTCCTTTACAAGCACGTCCATTCGGTGCACCATCGGTTGTATGTGCCCTACGCGTTCGGCGCACTGTACAATCATCCTCTCGAGGGATTTTTGCTCGACAGTGTTGGTGCCGTGGTAGCAGAGACTGCTGCCAACCTCTCCCTCCGACAGGCCATCTTCCTGTTTGCGTTCAGCACCACAAAGACAGTCGATGATCACTGTGGTTACAGCCTCCCCTTCGACCCATTGCAGATGATTAGTGGTAATAATGCCGATTATCATGACATTCACCACCAGGTGCGTATATACTTTGATGTTGATTCTCTGACGCTCACGGTCATTCAGGCTGTCGGGATCAAGTCCAACTTCTCGCAGCCCTTTTTCATCCACTGGGACACCATCTTAGGAACTCGCATGACGAGAAAAGATATTGAAGAGCGTAGACAAAAGCTCAAGACGACATGACGCGAATGTCCTCATTTATCTGACTCCTTGCCATGTGGTTTGCTTTCATGTAGACGATCTCTTTCATCAACGTTCAGTGTCGACTTCTAATCTCCCATGTGCTCCTGTTGTAATACTCTAGCGAACGTCTTAATGATGTGATGGCCCGTCTCTCATTGATCGTTCCGTGTTGCGTGTTTGCTAAGATCTTCGTTGCAGGCTTGGCTTTGAAGCTCCGGGCATGCGAGTATCGTCGGCGTACATTACTATGGTATCTGGATCTTTTCACAGGGTTTGTTTTACACTGTCGAGGAGGAATGTTGGCTGTATATTTCATGTCCGTGGTGAATAAATTCATCGATGCTGTCCGAGAAAGTCATCAGGGGCCTTGTACTTGCGACAGCGGATTCGACACATCTATTTGTATCATACACAAGCTCACCCTCGGTTCGTTTTCCATGCCCCAAGATCAGTTCTTCCCTCCCATCGGGCACCTCGCGAAAAAGGCCGACGACCTGTCAGAGGAGCTCACCACTTCCGATAGCGACACCCAAGAGGACAGACCGCTCGAAGAGGTCGAATCCCTCTGCATGCAATGTGGACAACAGGTAAACCCTCCCCATTCAAATCCCCACGTATAGACGTCTAGCTTACTCCCACTAATGCCGATCGCAGGGAACGACCCGCATGATGCTCACTTCCATCCCATTCTTCCAGGAAGTCATCGTGATGAGCTTTCGATGCGAACACTGCGGGGCCACCAACAACGAGATACAAACCGCGGGTACCATCCGAGGTACGCTCCGTCCCACTTTCTGAACACGGTCCTCGAAAACTCGGTGACGGAACGTCGTCGCGTTTCTGATGGCATTTCCCTTGTAGAGCTCGGCGTGACATATACCCTCAAGGTACGTCGCCGGGGCGACCTCGACCGTCAGATCGTGCGTTCGCAAGCGTGTGAGATCTCCATTCCCGAGTTTGAGTTGACGCTTCCCCCAAACGAGAGGGGTCAGCTCACGACCGTCGAGGGTCTCTTGCGCGACATCGTGGCCGACCTCGGCGCCGATCAACCGCTCAGACGAATACACAACGAGGCCGCCTACATCAAGATACAGGAAATCATCGATGGACTCAGAGAGGTTATAGACGACGATGAGGAAGACGTAGAGTCTGACAAGCCTGTCGTCGAGAAGCACAAAGACGACCCGGTCAAGAATGTGGTTACGATCATGCTTGACGATCCATCTGGGAACTCGTTTTTGGAGTTTGTCGGGAGCATGGCTGATCCCGGGTGGAGTATCAAGACATATACTAGGACACTTGAGCAAGCAGTTCGACTGGGGCTGGCTGTGAAAGACGAGGAAACGGAATGTGCGGCGGAAGAGGACGCGGGGGAACGGGAAGGGGATGAAGGTCTTGACGGGAAGAACGACGAGATCTTTGAGTTCCCAGGTGTTTGCCCGCGTTGCGGACGCGCACTCGTGACTCGAATGAAGAAAGTATCTATCCCTTATTTCAAGGCAAGTGATTCTTTAGATCCACCATCCGAACAACCTAACGAATACTGTTGTAGGAAACATTGATCATGTCGACAAATTGTGACAGCTGTGGATATCGAGACAATGAGGTCAAGGCTGGTTCGGCGATCTCGAAGGAGGGAAAGAAGATTACATTGAGAGTGGTTGACCAAGAGGATCTGGGAAGAGATATTTTGAAGGTAAGCCACCTGGCTCCCTTGGTAATACGAATTATAGTTGCAACTTCTTCTAGAGTGAAACTGGTGGGCTGAAAATCCCGGAAATAGACCTTGTCCTTCAGCATGGAACGCTAGGGGGTCGGTTCACTACGCTGGAAGGAATCTTGGACCAAGTCTACGAAGAGCTCTCCCAGAAGACGCTTTTTACAGGTGACTCAAGCACGGTCGCAGACGAGGACCGCGAAAAGTTCCAAAAATTCCTGAAGGATCTGAACGCAGTTGAGTCACTTGTGATTATCCATGTGTTCCATGTTATATTCACCTACCCACCCAGATCAAGCGGGTCGAGCGCGAGTTTACTCTTGTCCTGGATGACCCTTTGGCGAATTCATATGTGCAAAATCTATACGCACCAGATCCTGACCCGAACATGACAATCGAGACCTATGAGAGAAGCTGGGAGCAGAACGAAGAGTTGGGCCTGAACGACATGAGAGTCGAGTCCTACAACGGAGATGAGCCAACGGAAGGAGAGGAAGTTGATAGAGAAGAAAAGTCGTGACGATCAATGTTCCGTATTGGCATAAACTTTGCGACAGGCCATACAGTGAGGCCGAGTCCATCTCTTTCAAGTCGTCTCATCGCCAGTCCTTGCGCATTCTCATTAAAGGACGACAGAGCATCACTAATCCTAGCCAAAGAACGACTTCCCAGCTGACCTTGTCGAGGTGCCGCCGCTCATATGCACATGTCCCAAGCCCATAGAGTCGTATTTTAGCAGGTACGCATTGAACGTCTGCTCAGCATACCCTCATATATTGATCAGTCGACATCGGTGTCTCTCACTGATCAGACGGAAGCTAAGTTATTGATGTGCAATCGCTCCCGCTGATTCAGTCTACAAACGATATAGAAATTCCTGATACCGCTGGCGGTCAAGTACCATGCGTCCCTATAGCCGACAAGACGGGAGCGGCTTCGCTCGAGGGCTTGTCGATTTGCCTAGGGTGATGCGACTTCTTGCGACACCCGGGCGCAGTAAAAGAGTATTGAACGGGGCTGGAATTCCAGGAATTCGTCAACGAGTAGGCGATCCAGAACGTTTGACAATAGAGGTCGAACCGCCTAATAGCCAAAAACATCTTCACAGTGCTACGCTCAAGCGCTAGTTGATAGACTCCTGGCTCTCCTGTTTCACTCACAAGCAGCACGCTCGATGCGTGAGACAGATTTCGGCTTTCTCCCGAGAGGAGGACCAACTTCCAGGGTTAGTTTCGCCGTTGGCCCATCAGTAAAAGTCCGATGCGCATGAGTCCATGGCATGGGGAGAACCAACGTTGCTGCAAGGCAAACCCACGTTGTAGCAACATGTAATACCTTGAGTTGTCAGGATAGGTCGGCGTCGTGGTGGCCTTTGACTTATCCACGGTAACAGACGGAACAAGGGCTCGGGTGATGACAAGTATCAATCGAGTCCTTTGATGATGTCGTAGCAGCACCTGTGCTCACGTGACCACTCATATCGTTGTCAATTTTCCCTCCTCCAAACACGAGAATGCAGAGCGACGACGTGATTTGGTCTGTGATCAACACCCAGTTCTGCTCGTACAAAGTAAAGTTCGTCTGCGTACAGATCGCACTCCCTGTGTACAAGCCTTGACCCCTGCCTCTCAGAACTGCGACACAGAATTTCTGTCGGAACGAATACAATGTCACCGGATTCTGCAGCAGACAGTCGTGTCCACTCGCAAACTCGCGGTATGCAACTGTCCGTGAGCACCAAGGTGCGCGGGTCCATCCGTGATTCCGTCTCGCATGTAGTGATTCCTCCAAGGTGTGTTATATCTCTATGTCAAGACGATCGAACGCGCGCACACACCCGCCAAGATGTGGGAGAAGATTCCGCTTTCTAAAAATTACTCGAAAGCACTCGAGCAGGTGTGCCCGCACCCAGTTGCCCAAGCACACTCACTGACGACAATCCAGATCGACAAGGAGCTCATGTACTGGCCGAATTTCACGGTCCACAAGTGCAAGCAACGCGTGACCAAGATCACGCAATACCTCATCAAGATGAGACGTATCAAGCTACGGCAGGAGTGGGTTCTCCCTTGGTGTGCTTGCGACTGCTAATGACGAGGCGTCATCGTCTCTAGGCCAAAGCTCGTCGGGGTGAAAAAGAAACTAGATCGCAGAGAAGCGACGCGTGAGCGCAAAGCACTCTCTGCTGCCCATCTCGAAAAATCGATCGAAAAGGAGCTGATCGAGCGGTTGAAATCAAAGGCGTACGGCGATGCACCACTCAACGTGAACGAGAGCGTGTGGCAGGCGATTCTAGATCGAGAAAAGGGAGGGAAGGAAATGGAAATGGAAACGGAGGAGGACTTGGGCATGGTGGATGATGAAACGGATGGAGAGGGCGAAGAGGAGCTGGAAGAGGAGTTTGAAGGCGAGTTTGTCAGTGATGTGAGTGGAGACGAAGCCGGTTTGAGTGACTTGAGCGACCTGGAGGACATGGTGGTGAGTTCTGTCGCTGGATCAATCCTTTCATCTTTATCTCCAAACGACTCGCAGGACGAGGGACGATCTGAGGAAGATAGCCAAGATTCAGATGAGACTACAAAGGATCGTTCAGATTCAACGTCAAAAGTGTCATTAGGCAAGCGCAAAGCAAGGCTACCCACAAAAGCACCACCTCGGAAGAAATCCGAGAGACCAAAGAGTGCGTCACTTCTACCCCTCGCTTCCTCCCTTGGTTGCGCTAAACCGCCCACAGAGGGTCCGAGGGTGGAGATCGAGTACGAGCACGAGCTGGAGAGCATACCTATTACCCGCTCTTCACTTTCAAATTGGTAGCTTTTATTGTCGAGTCCGTGGTCATAGCCAGTGGAAAGGCAGGAGTTTGGTGAGCAGCATCCACTCGAAATCACACTGCCGAAGTGAGTGATAACGAGCCGCGCTCGGATTCTCGCATTCTTGGTGGTCCTGGGCTGTTAGTATTGGCAAGTGCATCACCACCACGATTGTTCATTCCGACTTGTAGCTGTGCGTGCATGATCTGCATGGATACCGTCACAGTATCAATGAATTTTTGAGACTTGCGAGAAATCACATCTATACCATAGCGCCAAATGAATGCAATAGTCTACACCCTACCATCCAAAGAACAAGTCCGTCATCTGTCCAAGCACGCCTTTACCAGGGCTTGGTCCCTGGGACGGCACTGTAGATGCAGGTGTTAACTTTTGTACAGGAGAGGCAGCGGCCGGCGCATTCCCCTTGCGAAAAGCGGCAATTGATGGTGCAAGCTTGATTGGCGTACCCACCACGGTCGCATTGGGCGGACCATCGACGGCCATGGCGGAAGGCTGCGCACCCCGAGACGGCGATGTCGTCGTAACCTCGGACATACGTAGTGACGATCCGAGCTCTGCTGCTACCGCTGCTGCCGAGTCCTAAGATACGCGAGAGTTGAGGTCAGAACATCCGACGCGCAAGGACACGAGCGACATACAGCCCACTTGACGCCGACCATCCACATCCCACCCAAGACCTCGCCGTTCCTGCGAACGACACGCGCCGCTTCGCCGGGCTCTCTGAAGCCGATTCGGAAGCAGTTGACGATCTCCGTGTTGGGTTCGGGCTCGGTGGCTGCCCCGAGAGACTTGAAGTACTCGACCGTGACCGAATACTTGTCGGGCGGGTACCCAAACACGATTACGTAGCTGATGGGGGCCGTTGAGGATGGTGGTGCATCCGTGCGGGGTGGACGTGGGGGGGACGACAGGGCAGGAACGTCTAGGGAGAGTACCTGCGAAAGCGCGGGTGGCGCCCGTTCTGACGCGCCAAAGGGTGACTCTCGAAACACGTCGTTGATGGACGTCGTAGGCGGTGCATCCGTGTCTGAAAAAGCCTGGCGCTGCCTGCGTGCATGGAAGGAATGAACGGTGGTGGATGTGGGTAGAGAACGGATACTGACGCTGAGGCACTCTCGAACATGGAGTCGGCCCCAAAGTGGGATGCGCCACCGCGAGAGAGGGCGAGGTTCATTTTTGCTTTGGTTTGCACGGTGGGTATGTCGTCGGTGTGCTGGGTGTTTTGGGGAGCGTGGACATGATGTTGCTGGGCGGACTGCAGGGAGAGCGGGTGAGGAAGAGAAGACGGGGTGGGTGGGCTGACGGACCAACAAGTAACCTGGCTGGTAGTGGGACCTCGACTGACCGAACGTGTCGGTCAGGGATGAGCCAAGGGCAGAAGTACTTGAGCTGCCCCAGGGATGGGTGCTTTGAGGATGGACGACGTTGGCGCTCATCGTGGTGGTTCGTACGGTAGGAGGCTTGTTGCAGCCGTTCCCACGCACCATGACCCTACCAATGCCAGTGTCCCGACTCGCGCGAGCGACACCTCCGTCGACGCGGGCGTTTCGAGCCAGTGCTGCGTGGCATGACTTTCACTTCGACACACACCACTTTGTGCAGCGTCTAGAGCGGGAGGGACTGAACCGACAACAGGCCGAAGGGATCATGTCCGCGATGGCACAAGTCATCGACGAGAGCATCCGGAACATGACGAGCAACATGGTGACAAAGGCCGACCAAGACAGGGTGTGTGTCCTCGCATGCTGGTGGACGACGACGCCGCGGAGCTGACCGTCGCATGCAGCACCAATACACCCAGCAGGTCGACTTTGCGCAGCTGAAATCGGAGCTGCAGTTGATGGAGAAGAACGATCTGGCGATGATCAAGGCGGAGAGCGACAGACTGCAGACCGACATGGAGAAGCTGAAGCAGCGCCTCCGGGAGGAGATCACACGGACGCAGGCGGGCGTGCGGCTGGATCTGAACCTCGAAAAGGGACGGATGAGGGAGGAGAGCAGCGGCCAGGAGCTCAAGATCAAGGAGGTGGACACGAGAATCGAGCAGGAGATTGCCAACCTTCGGACGGCGATCCAGGCATCCAAGGTGGGACCAGCGTACGTCGGGCGAGCTCGTCGCTGAACTCTGTTGCCAGGCCACCACGCTGCAATACCTGGTCGGGTTCGGTGCGTGTCTCGCTTGGGGGCACCGGCGGGCACTGACTAGGGCTCGGTCTAGTGACGGGTTGTTCCGCACTGCTCATGGCATACATGCGATTCCGGGTCTAACTCTACTTATTTATCTGATAGATACATCTATGGCGACGTCGAATGCTGTCGATGCGTTTTGAGTGGATCTGGGATCAATCGTCCAAAGGCGGAATGTCATCGCTTGCAATGTCCTGTCCGAGCGCGACTTTCTTGAAGGATGCGTACGCTCGCTCGAGGTCGTCGTTGACGATCACGTAGTCGCACGTCCCCGGCTGTCGTGCGTACTCGATCTCGCCGAGTGCGGTCGCGAGACGTCTCTGGACGGCGTCCTCGCTGTCCGTCCCGCGGCCGCGCAATCGGCTGCGGAGGGTCGTCATGTCCGGCGGCGAGACGAAGAGGTACACGGCGTTCAGATCCGTCTGCTTGACCTGCCTGACACCCTGCGGGGCATGAGCAGAAATGCAGAGCGGTGCCGGGAGGGGTACCTGGGAATCAATGTCGAGCACGCAGCGCTTGCCAAGCTCGCGGACGACACACACGGCCTGCTTGGACGTGCCGTAGTAGTTGGTGGAGAACAAGGCGTGTTCGATAAAGGCGTGGTCGGCGAGGAGGGTCTTGAACGTCTCCGCCGAGACAAAGTGGTACTCTTTGCCGTCCGTTTCCCCAGGACGGGGCTGTCTGGTGGTGTCTGCAGGACGTGAGGCGAGGTGCGACAGTGTGGCAAGGTGCGACGCACGGGACACGCTAAAGGCAAACCTGTCTGGCAGCTCGCCAAAGAGACGGGCGAGGAGGGTGCCCTTCCCGACGCCAGACGGCCCAAACACCACCAGGGGACGCAGCGACATGAGGCTCGTGTCACGGGATGTCACACAGCGTGACTGCATCTTCACTGTTTCACGTGACCCGTTACCTGTTACCCGGGCTTTGACGAGCGATTTGTTTGTTCCTTTTTCTCTCGTCATTTCCTCCCCGTCCAATGGGTGCCGTCTGCTGTCGCCCCACCGTGAGTCGTCGTCCCCGGACTTGCCCTTGACGCTTCATCCACGCCCCCGCCCCCCCAGCCCGTCGACTTTGACGGCGACGTAAATCTCTTCCACTTTGTCCTCCTAAGATGCGTCGGTAAAGGTGCATTCGGAAAGGTACTCTCTTCTGCACCCCTTGGGCTCTACCCCCAACGCCGCCGTCCTCCGCTAGGTCCGAATGGTGCAACACAAGCAGACCCGCGAGCTGTATGCACTCAAGTACATCAACAAGTCAAAGTGTGTCAAGATGAAGGCCGTCGCCAACATCATACAAGAGCGCCGTCTCCTCGAAGAAGTCCGTCTCTCTTTCTCCCTCACATCTGCACGGCATCCATATCCATCTGCAGATCGACCATCCCTTTGTTGTCAACCTCCGTTATGCTTTCCAAGACGACGAAAACTGCTTCTTCGTCCTGGATCTCATGCTCGGCGGTGATTTACGCTGTTCGTCCTCTTTTCCTCTTGTCCCTCTCCGCCCCTCACCTTTCCATAGTCCATCTCGACCGTCTAGGTACCCTTCCGGAGGGCACTGTCCGATTTTACGTCGCAGAACTGTCCTCCGCCCTCGCATTCCTTCACGAGAACCGCATCATGCATAGGTTGGTCTCCTCTCTTGCCTTTTGTCCATCCGCCAACTATCCTCTAGAGATCTCAAGCCCGACAACATTCTCCTTGACGAGCGTGGCCATGCCCACCTCACAGACTTCAACATCGCGGTCCACTATTCCGACCGTCGCTTATTGACCGGCGTGGCAGGAAGCATGGCCTACATGGCACCCGAGATTCTCACAAAACGTGGTTACACGTACACCATCGACTGGTGGTCCCTCGGCGTATGCGCATATGAGCTTCTTTTCGGTCGCCGCCCGTTCAGAGGCAAAACCAACAGCGATCTGACCCATGCCATATCAAAGGATAGCTTGAGATTTCCCGAAGATGCCGAAAAAAGGTGCAGCAGGCCAGGCATGCAAGTCCTCAAGGGCGTGAGTCTTGCCCCTGCGTTTCTCCCACACTCGCTCACTTGTGGCAAGTTCCTGGAAAGGGACCCGGCTAAGCGTCTGGCATGCAAGTCAGGTGACGGTTTTGAGGAGTTCCGACGACACCCCTGGTTTCAACCCATTGACTGGGAGGCCCTTGAAAGCAAGCGCCTCAGTCCTCCCTTCACGCCTGACGTGCGTTTTTTTTCTTCTGACCTTTTCTCAACTATACGTCCGCCCCGCTCACCCTTGCCACCCATCCCCAGTCCAAAAAGGCCAACTTTGATGCGTCACATGAGCTCGAAGAGCTTTTGCTTGAAGATAACCCCCTCAAAGCTAAGCAACGGAAAGTTCGTGATGTGAACTCGCTAAGTGCAGAAATGCGTCAAATGGAGGAACAGTAGGGTCCTTGTTCGCTGCTAAGCTGTACACTCCTCACTTATTTTTAGATTCACCTCTTACGATTTCAAGAAGATGCAACGTCGGTCGTATTATCCACATAATCAGCAAATAGTGTCGTCCATCACAGCCACGACATCGACAGGCGGTTTAGTCGCCTCGAGACCGGTTACACCTGTGGCTTCCGATCAGCACGCAGTGGACATCGAGATTACCCCTGCTGCGCACGATTCGTTTGAAGGGGACAACCATTTCCCCGTGGAAGACGCCAAGTTATCTGAGAAGGCATACTCGTGATCGCGCACCACTCCCAAACGCTGAGGGTCGTTTGAGGGCAACCCATGCAAATCGACCTCGATCTGTAACGATTTATTGCAAACATCTCCCTTGCATCGGTAATAGTTTAGCCCATAGTTTAGTGGGTCTTCTGTTCCTTGCCCATTCGCGCCTTAACTTTGATTGCTCCGACCAATATGGATATCCAGGCCATGTCTATTTACACTCCCTAACCTATGCTACATTACTCATCACGACCCTGCAATACCTCTTGGATACCATTACACTGCTGACTCTTTTTTTTTTTTTTTTTTTTTTTTTTTTTTTTTTTTCCTTGTTTGTTTCTTAAGCTCGTTCTGTGTTTTAGGCGTCACTTCTGGGTCGGTCAGTCGCTAGGCAATGTGGCGTCGCTTCCAAGTTTATTCAGGGTTTTGGATGGCATCGTTGACTAGCTGGATTATGAACCATGTTTGATCTTGCCATGCATTACATAATATCACTCCAATCTGTACCTGTTTAATGCAGAATAAATCGAGCCATCCTCTGCGCCGCGTCGTGTACGTTCTCTGGGAACACGTGCGGTAGAACCCAGAATCCGTGTGGACGCTCGCTGTACTCGACGAGCTCCACCGGCCTGTTGAGAGCCGCAAGACGCTTTGCCAGCTCGCGAGAGCCGTCAATCAGCAGGTCCGCGGTGCCAACCAAGATCTGCGTCCTGGGCCAAGACGCCGCAAAGGGGAGAAAGGCCCCCGACACGAGGGGATCCGCAGGGGACACGCCCGAGTCGCCCACATACAGGCGCGCCATCCGCTCGCACCCGGGCACAGCCAGGATGTCGTTATCCGTCTGCGCCTTGGCATGCTCGCTCATGTTATCGAACACCTGGATGGCGTATGGCCCGAGGACAGTGACGCCGCGGGGCGACGGCGACGGCGACGGCCTGCCCGACTGCAGGACGAGGTGGGTCAGCACGACCGCTGTCACAGGGTGCTGTCAGCTCCGCGTATCACGAAGAAACCGGTATGAGATGCTGACCATGGTTCCCACCAGCGCTGTCGCCAGCGATGACGAGGTTGGACGCATCGTATCCCTTGCCGAGGACATAGTCGTAGGCCGCCACGAGGTCCTGTAACGCCGCAGGAAAGGCGTTCTCAGGGATCGTGGCGAGGCGGTAGCTCGGTGCGATCAGCACGCACTTGGTGGTGGCGGCAATGCCCCCCGATTGGAAGGCGACGGCCCGGAGCAGCTGGACGTAGAGCTGCAGGAATGGCGGCCAGGTGGGGTGTCCGATGATGTTGCCCCCACCGTGGACGAAGAAGATGACGCGGGTGTTAGCGAGGTCCGCATCGGACTCGGGCTCGAGGCGGTCGCTGCGGAGAGCGTAAAAATAAACGGGGACCTGCTCGGGCGTCTTGAGTGCGCTGCTGTCGAGGAGAGGGTGTGGCAGGGGAGAAGGAGGGGCGATCTCGATGCGGACCGTGATGTCCGCAGGGAGGCTCTCTGGATCTGGTCGCCTAGCACGCTCGTCTACGGACTCGGCGGTGCGTGACGGTCCTGGTGAGCTGATAAACGTGGTACGCAGTGCTGTCACTGCGTTCCGTTGTTCGTCGGTCAGGGGCGCGTTTGGGGACATGCTGAGATGCAGGTGGACCTGGACCTGTTCTTGTTTGACTACTCAAGCCTCATTTATACTGGGAGCGCCATCCAGTGTTCAATGGGGAGCAGAGTGGTCGCCGAGGCCGGGGGCGCATGACTCATCTGCGTAGATGGTACGATTGGACCAATGGACCGAATCCTGCATCCTGCGAGCGGCAATCAGGTGGCGTACGAGTGATGTGGAGGACATTCGTTACCGAGGAAACCACGTCCTGTGCGTGTGTGCATATCAGAGAAGGCGTTCATTTGACCGGTCGACATGATTCGACGCTCAGACAGACCAGTCTGAACACTGACCATGCTGGCGTATGGACCGCTCAGCGGGATGGCTCGGCATGAAGGGAGATGTGTGTCACGACTCGCGGACTGGAAGTGGGAGGAGTACGGGCCCCGAGTCGGCGAACCACGTAAAGAGAAAGTGTAAGCACACAAGGGTATGATTAGGCTGCGACTGGGGAGTCCATTGAAGGGGCCACAACGCCAGCGCATATACATCTACGTTCGAGCCATTGCAAGCGAGGACAATGCGCTTCTCTCCAATCTCCAACGAGTTGCATTATGCCGTCAAGTATTCTGAGGTGGAGTCGGGTCATTTATCCTGTCCGACATGCACAGTTTACTTATACCCACCAAACCATCCGTCAGGCAAGTCATACCGCAATCTCTCGTGTTTTCCCGCGTCTGTCCTCTTGTATTCTTAGTAAGATGTCGTTCGCCAACTGAGCCGCACGGCAGCCGTCTCAAATCTGAATTTTGAGGTACTACTAGGCATTCGTTCAGCTACACAACCGAATTGGTGACGTGTGCAAGGTTCGGTTCGAGGCAATTGAGGTGGCCGCAGGTGTACCCTTGGCGATAAAAGCTGGGCTATGCCCTGGGATGGAATGATACTGATGAAACATTGATATAGTGGTGAGAAACCTGATTGATTGGCAAGATGTGCAGCCTGGTGGCAAGGACACTCGCTTCTTGGAGTTTTGCAATGCACTGGAAGTAAAGGATGGAGTCAGTGCACCTGCAATAAATTGGGGTCTCAAGCATGCCATCGATTCGTGGGGATTGTTCTGGAAGAACACCTTCTATGCAGATGGTAAGAAATCACCGGGAATGTGGAATACTACTAAATAATGCTGATGAGCAGGCGTGTAGGCTGTGCCTTGGGACATACAATGTCAGTGGGTTGCCTTGGACAGACCCCTCCATAGATGATATATTTCGCTCGTGGTATTGGCTGTCCTGTAACCAGCTTGGATATCACCTGGTTGCTCCCCCCAAGGGACAACCTACCATTGTGAGTCGGATGGTACAACCTGAAATTTACCAGGTCCTTGCCCATTGTTCTTGTGGAGATGACATCATGTTCTGATCAATGTGGGTGTCAGAGACTATGTGTCAACATGTTCCCTGACAAGCTCTCTGTGCAATCATTCTTGAGGTGAATTCAAAATATGATGGCTGGGATGTCAGTGTGGATAGTCTTTTCTTTGCCAATGGTCTTTGTGTGTATTCACTTGGCCATCAAAGCTGTATCCTTAATTACTACTCACATGCCTGGTAAATGACAGGAGATCCTTATCATGGGGCTACTGTTTCAGTAGATGGTCTCAACAAGGCCAATATGACTATGCAACCCATCTATGAAAGTAATGGGTCCTTCAAGTTGGGTATGTATGCCAGAAGTGGTTTGGTTGACAGGATGGTCCATGCCATTCAGATTGCAGCCCTTGAGTATATAAAGATGTGGCTGGCATGATATCCTGATTGTCAAGAGGATCCCCTAGACACATATGTTTTCATCTATGCAAAGAATGTGCTTTGAGCCACATTATGAACCATCTCCTCATGATACATGGGTCATCTCAGTGGTTTGACTGGGCTGTTTTGCAGGAAGCTGATGTCAATCTGGATTCTCTGCTAATTTGAACTCTCTGCCTAGCATGTCACTGCAACTCACTGGAACTTCAACAGCATTTGTGTCTTAAAGCTTGTCTCTGTATGGGCTCTGACATGATTTTTAATTCCATGCAGGTTCTTTTGAATCAATGAGATACATTGAAAGAATTTATATAGTTATAGTTTCCCAATACAGCATATCTCTATTGGTTTGTTCCACCCTCTGGTCCCTGTGATTTTCTTTTTGAATCATAGTTTACTGTAGTTCAACTGCTGAATCTATCTTGGCCAGCATACTGTAGCTCCTATCATCCTGCCATTGAAATCTTAGATATATGTACTGTGCAATCCCAATTGTTGAATGGACTCCTCAGTAATGTAGAATACATTTCCATAGTAGTTTATACAATTCCAGAGGAACTCTGAGCATGGGAAACAAGCTCTGGAAACTCCAGAATGTGTGTGGAGCTCTAAAAGACCAGAGATGATCTCTGAGCACACTGAACAGCCAAAGAGTTTATCCAGCCATGGCACCTATTGACAGTTGAAACAAAGTGTCATTGTATATTGACAATTGACACCTGAAACACTACTGTACGTGTATATAAAGCCTTGGTTCTCCCTACAATGAATGCAGAGTGTTTTAGCATGAAGTCCTTTCCTCTCCCTCATATACCAAGTGACTAAGGTGAGCTCAGATCTTTCCTGCCCTGTTCCTGTCAACCTCAACACCAATCTCATGCTTCACTTTACAGAGTAGTTACTACACCAGAGACCTCATTTAGGGATGTCTAGTGGTCCTCTGGGATCTCAAGAGGTGTCATCAAGTCCCCTACCTACACTTGTTCATCACATGTTTGCTCCTCCTCCAGAAATATTGCAAATGGGTCAAAAGGTGATAAATGATCATGTCCTGAGCATCTTCCAGGAAGGAGGTGTATTGGTCCAACTTTATTGTCAAGCTGTCCAAAAATGACTGCCATCAAAGGTACTATATGACTTTTGAACCCCTTATTGCCATCATTTCCAGCCAAATACATGACTGTTGATTCAAATGTTCCATATGCCTGACTCCTCTCAAAATGTGGCAACACATCCCACTCTGCAGTGTACATCAGATGTCCTGGTCCTGAAAAGACACACATTGATATATCTTGAGTTTAAGAAGGCAAAATATCTTATCAGATTGCAAGATGCATGGTATGTATGTAAATACCCTCTTAAGCTGTGCTGTGTTCATAATGCCACTGGGGCCACGCACACCGAGGTGTTGTGGTGTTGTTCTTACTTTCATAACACATGTCTCCTCTTCTTCCCACCCTTGGCAGCAACATCAGTGAAAAACGCGACTGTCCCCCTCTGTTCAATCCACGCTAGTGAAGAACAAATCGGGCGATTCTCTGTGCTGCGTCTTGAATATTCTCTGGAAAAACGTCCGGCATAGTCCACCATCCATGCGGGCGTTCGTTATATTCGACGAGTTCCACCGGCCTGTCGAGAGCCGCAAGACGCTTTTCCAGTTCGTGGGCGCCGTCGATTAGCTGATCCGCGGTGCCAACGAGGATCAGCGTCCTAGGCCAAGACGGGGCGAAGGGGAGGAAAGCCCCCGAGACGAGGGGATCTGCGGATGACACACCCGAGTCGGCCAGGTACAGCCGCGTCATCTCCTCGTACATGGCCACGGTCATGATGTCGTTGTCGGCCTGCGCCTTGGCATGCTCGCTCATGTTATCGTGCATCTGGATGCTGCCCGGCGCGATGGAAATAATACCAGGTGGCGACGGTCTGCCGGACTGCAGGAGCAGATGGGTCAGCACAACCGCTATCGCAAGGCGCTGTTAGTTTTGCGTGTCCATCATGAAGGGCAAGGAGTATTAACCATGATTCCCGCCTGCGCTGTCGCCCGCGATAAAAATGTTGGAGACGTCGTATCCCTTGCTGACGACGTAGTCGTAGGCCGCCACAAGGTCCTGTAGTGCCGCAGGGAAAGCGTTCTCTGGGACCGTGGCGAGACGGTAGCTGGGTGCGATAAGCACACACTTGGGGCCAGCGGCATCGCCTCCCGATTGGGAGGCAATGGTACGGAGTAACTGGATATAGAACTGCATGAACGGCGGGAGGGTAGGGTGTCCAGCGACGTTGCCCCCGCCGTGGATAAAGAAGATGACGCGGGTGTTAGCGACGCCCGCACTGGACTCGAGTTCGGGGAGGTCACTGTGGAGAGTGTAGAAGTAGATAGGGACGCGTTCGGGTGCCTTGAGCACGCCGCTATCGAGAAGGGGGTGTGGCTGGGGGGAAGGAGGAGCGATCTCGACGTGGACTGTGACGTCCGCAGGGACGCCCGCCGGATCTGGCTGTCGAGCGCGCTCGTTGACAGATTCGGCAACACCTAGTGGTAATGATGCCACCAAGCTTCCGTACATGGAGCGTACTTCCGTTACTGCGTTCCGTTGTTTGTCGGTCAGTGGCGTGTTGGGAGACATGACAAGATGCAGATCGTCTGGTGTTTGGTCCTGGTGGGGTAAGCATGCGTTTTATTTATACGGATGAACGCTGAGCGTCGGCGAGATCCGGAGGATGAGAAATATGATTACACTCACCTGGTGAGCAATTGAAACGAGTGGAGTAAGAGTGCTGCTATGCATGCCTGTGCTACTGAAGGTGTCACGGAAAAACTTTTCATGCGTGCGATGGTCTCAGTAAACCGACCGATGTACCATCCGATGAAGTCCGAGAGCGTCGTTGCCTACCGTCAAGAGAATATTTCCAGACACCCGGACTCTCCAACAGCTGCGCCGGGTGACGGGAGAAGCAAGTTATCTACTATCGGCAGTCCAGTCAACTGGACTCCGATCCCATCACGGGCAAAGAACTTGATTACCAGGGGGTTATCTGGGAAAACGAGCTTCCGGGAACTGGGGACGGGGGTAATTGTAGGGCCAAGTGAGAAGACTGATGAGTCTCGAGAGAGGTGTCCCAAATCTGTCGAGTGTGGACTTAAAGCTGGTAGACGAACCTCGTTTCGTGTTTGCCCTCATCTAGCAGCGAACGAACCACCCTCTGACGTGCTACATCTCAAAAATTCCTGCGCAAAGACAAGGATAATGAGGACCACCAACCGACACTCGTGTGGTTGTGCGTCACTCGACGAGTTCGACCAGTCGCTTCAACACCCCCCAACGCTTTCCCGCCTTTCTGTGCGCGTCCATCAGCTTGTAGAACCCGCCAACCAGGATCGCCATAATGTTAATCGCGGAACCAGACACCAGGACACGAATCGATGTAGGTCATGGTTGAGGGTTTGTACATGGATAACATTTGGGGAGATCGGTGCCGGCTTGTGCCTTGGAATGGTCGCCGTGACGTGCACAAAGAGGCAAGAGAAATGACCGTTTTGACTGCAAGACGGGAGTATGTCCACACCGTGGCCGTCCAAGATACTGCTGTTCTGTCGCCTGTGATAGTGATTTTTTATGGCTTATATCTTTGGCTGGCTACAACACAGGGGGTCAAGTCGTTGTCCCCCGCATCCGCAGCTGTGAACGGAATATTACGGTGACAAAGTCAGCATAGTGGGTATCTGAGGTGACTGCTTAGATTTCCCACCTCTATAATTACAAAAAATCCCCTGGTACGCTTTGGGTGGGGTTCTTGCTGCGAATGCCTTAATCGGGGAAAGGGTGTAGCGTAGACGATGGCGACGCTGTCTCTACGAAAATATTCCCTGTCGTCAGAAGATAGGGGATTACAGAACCGGATATCTACGCTTTGAGTTTATCCCAGAAAACTATGTCCCACAACGTCATTGACAGAGATAAATACAACTCTCGAGGCAGAGCATCGTCGTATTCGATAATCCAATTACCATAGTATTAAGAGTCTAGCAATGACATTGGCTTACCGAAAGTTAAAAGTCCTGCCGGGGAAAAACTGGAAACCGATACAATTGGACGTGGATATTTTGGACAGCTCGAGGGTAGCCTTCGTTGAGTACAGTACCTCTCAGGAACGTGCATGAAGGCGATGCATGCGATTCAAACGCACCCCTGGGCTGTGTCAGATTCTGACGAATCCACCCTTGCCATGACCCATCTGTATCGGTTGTGGTCACGTGGGATCACGCCAATACCGCAAGTATATCAGACCCTGGTAGCTGGATCGAGTGATGAGACTTGCCTTTCCTCGACGCATACTACACAGCTGTTCCAGAATCCACCTCATCACTACCGATCTGCGTCCGCTTTTCCACTCCATCACCACAATGGCCGAATCAAAGACCAAATCCGAGTCGGAATGGCGTGCAATACTCTCTCCAGAGCAGGTATGTGCAAGCGGGTACTGGCATGGGCATTGACGTGAATTCGGAATGGGCAGTTTAGAATCCTTCGTCAGAAGGGGACAGAGTCTGCAGGGACCGGTAAATACGAGCACCACAGCGGGCAGGGCGTCTATGCCTGCACTGGCTGTGGGACACCACTCTACAAGAGTAACACCAAGTTCAAGAGTGGTTGCGGGTGGCCTGCCTTCTATGATGGTATTGTTCGTCGGTCGTCGGTCGTGTCCGATCGCTTATCGTAGATTGGATCGTAGCGATTCCTGGCGCTGTGAGCAGGCATGAAGATCGATCACACGGCATGCTCAGGACAGAGATCACCTGTGCTGCTTGTGGTGGACATCTGGGACATGTTTTCAAGGGCGAAGGATTCTCTACGCCGAGTACGTTGTGTCAGCTTTTTTGTGCTGGCTCATTGGCTAAGGAGCGATGGCAGCCGATGAACGACACTGCGTCAACTCTATCTCACTCACTTTCCACGAACAGTAGCAGTGCGCATGGACTTGATGGATGGTGTACCTGCTCTGTAATGTTGTAGCGACGTTTCAGACATGGGGCTGCTTTCTGTGCTGACGGAAGTGGTGAAGAAGTATGGCCGGATCTGGGATTGTCCAGTGAACGATACTTTTATTGGTTAATTCCATGAGAGTAGATTAAGGAGTGTAGAACGGATGGATAAGTAAGTGTACAGGGTGTGAAATCGCTGCGAAATGGCCAGACCGTAGGTTCTCGAGGAAGTGAGATAAGTAGGAGGGACGAGAGATGTCCGATGTTTAGAGGCCTTCCATGCCCTTCATGAGCTCGTCCAGGTCATTCTGCGAAGCCTTGTACTTGGCAAGCATTTCCTGGAAAGAAACATGAGATACGCGCGGTAGAGTGGACGAACCAGCCTTACCTCATACTTTTTCTCCCATTGGTCACGCTCTTGCTCTGCGCGCTGGACCTGGCGCTCAAAGTGCTCTGCCTTGACATCGACCTGTCGCAGTCTAGAGACGGGATCAGCGACAGATCTGGCAATGGCGGACACGACACACTTTTCGGTCGTCTCCTTGACGTTCTTTTCGGCGGCATCGAGCTCCTCCTCCAGGAGAACGACCTTTCGAGCGAGGCTGTCGCTCGTTGTCTTTGAGTGCTCGCCGTCGGCTTGGGCAGACTTTGCATCCGCGAGCAGCTTCTCGGTCTTTTCCAGGTCCTGTTCGAGACGTGCGATCTGATGATTGAGGGAGGTGATGGACTGTTCTCTCTCGAGGAGCTCCTGCTCGTAACGCTTGTTCTTTGCCTCTGCCTCTTCAGCGCGCGAGGTGGCGGTATCGGCCTCTGCACGGAGCGCGTTCAATTTCTGGACGGAGGGGTGAGCGGGACGCGCTGGGGCGGGCGGGGGCATACCTCTTTGATCTTTTCCATCGTGTTCGGTGTCGAAGGTGGTGGTGAGAGGGAGAACGTTGGGACTGGACGCGATGGTTATGATAGGGTAGAGCGTGGGAAGAGAGCGGGCCTGCCCTTTGTGATCATACCGGCCTTGACTTGGACCTCGACCTCGACCTCGATCTCGACCTCGACTTTGACGCTGCACAGAGATGGCTGCTCCGGTCGCGCAGGAGGGTGAGTGGTCGAGCCGCGCGGGCGTGTCGGTGCTGACCCCCAGTCCAACAGAACTGCCCATCCTCGAGGCAGTTATAAAGTAAGTCAGCCGCACGCCCCCCGTCCAGCCTAGATCTACCTTGCCCTTGCCCTCCGCAGCATCCGGAACCGGCTCACTGCGCTCAAGAGGGACCGCGCTGATTTCATAAAACCATCAGAAGTAAATGCCCTATACCAGGCAGTCGTAAAGCAAGGTCTGTCCTTTCATTTTCCCTCCCCCCTCCCACTCTCCGCCCACACCCCAATCAGTCACCAAGTTGAACGACATCCGCGACGACAACTACACATCCTGCAACAACCGCGTGGACACCACTCTCGCAGATGTGTTCAGTCTCCTGTCCCTCTGCTACCTCACCCTCGGCCGCACAAAGGAGTGTCCTGCCGTCTACTCCCAATTAGCCTCCATGCGGGTTAGTGCCCACTCCCGTTCTTCCATCCCCGATCGCACGCGCGTTCTGGTCCATTTGTTTCGACCTCCTGCAGTTGCTGCTAATCCTGACCCTTGCAAGCAGACACCAAGCCCTTGCCATTCCCCCACTATCAATCATTAGACACGTGCTGACGCACTCCCCTCTTTGATTCAGCAAATTCTCACCCATATGGAGGAATCAGGTCATTGCAACGACTCTGATCTTGCCCCGTTTCACCGCCGATTACTTGAATTGCGCTCCATCGTCCAACACGACGCCGAGAGCGGAAAGCATCCAGAAGCCATGATCAAACTACTCGAACGGCAACTCAACGAATGTGGTGCGCAACTTCCTCTCCTTTCCAGCTTGATTCTCTCCATTTAGGCCGAGGTGACCCTGCACCTTGCAATCCCCATAGACTCCATCGTGCAGTCTCTTCAAGACTCCTTGTCTGAAATCTCCGTCGAGCTTATCCCCATCCACGACCGCCTCATCACCTTGCGGCGACAATTAGTAACCCTGGCTGCCAAGGGTGGTTCGCACAAGGCCGAGCTCAAGCCTCTGGCCGACGAGCTTCGCAAGATCGACTCGTTGAGTACCCCGTTCATTCTTGTCGCATCATCGTCATCTGCCAAGACAACGATCAAATTGACAAACCCATCTATATAGGAAGCGTGTCGATGGAAAATTCCTCGGACCAGGCGGCATCGTACCTGCCTCTCAGGCGGTGTGCTCATCGCTCCTCGAAGACTGCTTCGACATCTTGCAGCAGATCAAGGCTCAAGACGAATCCAAAAACGTCGCCAGTTCACTCAAGCCCATTCACGACCGCCTCAACCAGCTCCGCACTGAGCTCGAAAACCTCGTCCTCACGCACCGATGGAGCCTTCGGGAAACAGACCTATACAGCTATTCCCTGAGCCTCCAAGAGATAGACAAGATGAGAATCGATGGCAAGTTTGTCGATGCCGATGGAAATCGTCCACCAGGACAATATGTGAGCCGACCTCTCCTTTCTTTTCCGCTCGGTGGATAAACCGGGAGATCTAGGTTTTGCTCTACCTTTTGAGGCGATGTTATGGTCTTATCTATCGCCTGCTGTCGTCCAGTGAGCCCGTATCGGAAGAATTGATGCCTATAGTATGCCTATCTCACGCACGCCATTTCCGACTCATATCTCCCGGATCTCCAGGCGAACAAGCTTTCCACCGTCAAGAAATGCCTCAACGAAGTATATAAA
This sequence comes from Tylopilus cervinicoccineus, assembly GCA_038094635.1. Classification (NCBI taxonomy): domain Eukaryota; kingdom Fungi; phylum Basidiomycota; class Agaricomycetes; order Boletales; family Boletaceae; genus Tylopilus; species Tylopilus cervinicoccineus. Next base: position 6,911 of record JBBPUK010000073.1, on the reverse strand, counting down.
CACGGCGGACCATTTAGTCCTCGCGACCTCTATCCGGTACGCCATCGTGCATACCACGTGAGATCTTCTAACGGGTCCCGAAGTATCAACTAGCACTGCACCAGATCGACTCCATGCGCAAAGACGGTAAATTCGTCGGCCACGACGGCAGCGTCCCAGAAGGCCAGGGCATCGTGATGGCACATCTAAACGAGTGCCACGAGCTCCTCGAGATGGTGCGTCTCCTCGTCACACGTTCGTACGAGGTCGACTGATCCTACCGTGCATGTCACGCAGCTCAAAGAGTCGATGGACGAGAACAATCAGTTCTACGATGATGAAGACGACGAACAGTTGGACGGATCGTCAGACATTGCAGACTGAGCTTTGTCGTCTTGTCTCTTGCCTTGCGGTATTATTCGTTAATCAATCTTGATCCATGTATAGTCGAAGCTCCCTATTTGGATGTATAGCGTATTCGTAGGGAATAGAACGTTTGTATCATGGACGCATCTGGACTTGGGACAGCAAAGCAAGGCAGAGGCGGTCGATACTAGTGCTTATGCACTCGGGCAAAATGCTCAAGCGCTCACCATTGAATCCTATACCAAACTGCAATGTTTCACTCACCTATCTCTTCAAGCATCAACCCATTCAGCACCTATTACACTTGGATCGCGCTGCGAAATAATGATAGCATTCACCAAGGTATAGCAGGACATGAGGACAACAGGATGGTAAGCATTTTTATGCCAACGTGTCCCCACTGTGTACCATTGGGAAATCTCTACGAGGTAAAGGATGAAACATGGTCTTCAACAACTTTCTTGATTTTGGCCTCGAGTTCGGGCGTCACACTCCCAACAGAAATCTCCTCTAGGAGAGCGATTTGCGAGCTAGTCAAATGTGATCTGAATTCAGCCTCCCACTGGGTAATCTTTTCGACGGGAATAGAGTCAAGCTAAAAGGCAGCTGAGACACATGGCTCCCCCATACTAGACCAGGCAACGCACCAGACCGTTGACACCAGCATAGATAATGGGTACTTGGACCTCCATCGGAAGAGGTTGGTATTGGCCTTGCTCTTCAAATATAAACCATGAGTATTATCAGGTCCACTTCAAAACAAAACACATACTGAGAAGCTCAGTCAACCGGGAACCACGGTTTAACAAGAAGCGGGTGGAGGCATCGAGATCAGAACCGAATTGGGCAAACGCAGCGACTTCACGGTACTGTGCAAGGTAAAGTTTGAGCGAACCGGCAAACTTCTTCATAATCTTGCTGTCCATGTAAAAGGAAAATGAGACGACTATAGAAACCCCGAATGCAATCACTCACGTTTGAGCAGCAGAGCCCACACGAGACACGGAAAGACCAACGTTGATGGCGGGTCGGACACCACGGAAGAAAAGTTCAGCCTCTAAGAAGATTTGACCATCCGTGATAGAGATAACCTGGAGCGAAAAGATGAAATCGTGACACAAAGAACAATAGAGCCACTAACGTTAGTGGGAATGTACGCGGACACATCACCACCTTGTGTCTCAATGATAGGGAGGGCAGTCAAGGATCCACCACCGAACTTGTCACTCATCTTCGCCGCACGCTCAAGGAGACGAGAATGGAGGTAGAAGACATCACCGGGGTATGCCTCGCGACCGGGAGGACGACGAAGCAAGAGGGACATTTGACGGTAGGCAACCGCCTGCTTGGACAAGTCATCGTAGATGATCAGGGCTACCAGACGGTGTCAGCATGCTAACGGTACACAAATTCCATGTACTCGCCGTGTTTGCCGTTGTCGCGGAACCATTCACCCATGGCGCATCCGGAGAAGGGAGCGAGGTACTGCAGGGGAGCAGCCTCTGATGCAGTAGCAGCAACGATGATCGAGTATTTCATGGCATCGTTCTCCTCAAGAGTCTTGACAAGCTGTGCAACGGTGGAACGTTTCTGGCCAACAGCAACATAGACACAGTATAACTTCTTGTCCTCGTCCTTGCCCTCATTCCATCGCTTTTGGTTAAGGATTGTGTCGATGGCGACGGCAGTTTTACCAGTTTGCCGGTCACCAATAATAAGCTCACGCTGTCCACGACCAATAGGAACCATGGCGTCAATGGGCTTGAGACCGGTCATCATGGGCTGGTTGACGGAACGACGAGGGAGAATACCAGGGGCCTTCAAGGAAGCACGACGACGTTCGGCAGCCTGGATGGGACCCTTTCCATCGATCGGGTTACCCAGAGCATCAACGACACGACCAAGAAGACCAGAGCCAACGGGAACGTCGACAATTTGGCCAGTGCGCTTAACGGTGTCGCCCTCCTTGATGAGACGGTCGTTACCGAAAATCGACACACCGACGTTGTCTGCCTCCAGGTTCAAACACATGCCACGGACACCGGAAGAGAATTCCACCATCTCCTCGGCTATATGCCACAGTTATTTGACGCCTTGGCAGAGTAGGAAGCACTATACCTTGCACATTCTTGAGACCCCAAACACGTCCAATACCGTCACCGACGCCTAAAATATGGCTGAGGATATGACGAATGGCCAAGGTGTTGAGCTTACGCACTCAAGACACGGCCAGTCTCCTCGACATTTCCACCAACAGACGTGCCGGAGATGCGGGACTCTAATATTGACGAAACCTCGGAGGCAGCTGCAAAATGACAGGTTGAAGGAAGAAAGAAGCGAAAGAGGGGCACAGAGAGTCCACAAGTCAGCACCCTGGACTCTGGAGAAAAGAAAGAACCGACCAGGCTTGGCGGTAGCATATGAGCGCGACGAGAGAGCGCCGTTCTGTCGGGGTGAAAAAAATACGTCTAAATGTGCAAAAAGGGAGAAATAGCTGGGGGACGAACTCTAGAGGCAGCCGCCAACGCGACCTTGCGGACCGAGTTTCGTAGTGCGATTCTTTGCATTGTCCGCAGGAGGCAAGGGTGGAGGATGAGAAGTAGGGAACTCCCGGGTGAGCACCAAAAACTACATATTTCGATCGCCGACTGAATATGGGCGTGACAATGTGACACAGAGTGACGTTATCACGTCGTTTAGTACTCTTCGGTCATGGCGAGCTGGCAGATTCACAGCTGGCTCTCTCAGACGCTCCGCAAAAGTAAGCGCGTCCTGGATCCATCCTTTCCGTGTCTACTGACCGTGCCATGTCAAGTCGCAACTTCCTCCTTCCACACCACACCGGACTCTACTGTCGCCGCATTGAACCTCATCCGTTCCCAGCCGTCTCAATACCTCGTCGCTTCGGTGGTCGGGAGAAAGTACATTTTAACCCCACGCGATGTCCTTACTGTTCCACACCTCAAAGACGTCCGTATTGGCGACATACTTCATCTACGTGACGTCCATGAAATCGGGTCGCGTGAATACACCCTTCGGGGTGACCCCCTCCTTCCTCGTAACCACATCAAAGTGGAGGCTACCGTGATAGAGCACACCAAGGGGAGGATGGAGGTGGTCGTCAAGAAGAAACGCAGAAAAGGATATCAAAAGACCATTAAAAATAAGCACCCGTACACACGTCTGCGCATTGGACCCATCCAATTCACAAACCTCCCATTGTCATCATAGCGGGAAGAGTTTACCCTTCAACTCTTCTGTATAACAAGTGTCGTCGCATAGTACGCTTTTAATCGTCAACTATCCTTTACGTATAAATCGGCGTGCTGTTGTGCGCTTTTGCTGACCACCCACTCATCGCATGTCATCTTGGTTGTCTCTTCGTCGAGGCTACACTCAGTGTGGCGTGCTCTTTACATGTCAGACACATCAGCTTTCAAGTTACCTGTGCCTCATGGACACAGATGCTTCAGACTGACTGGCCTGGGCCTGTATTCAACCAAGTACTGCTCACTAGTGAATATCCTGTTATTCAACTCTGCCATCAACTCTTCTCCGAGGCCCCATGTCAAGAAACTACCACTTGAGGACATCTCATCCATCTAGCATTCGGTCAGTGTCCGTCATGGTTCTCACCCTAACAACCAGATAATGCCTCAATCTTTCTTCATTGACAGTCGTATATGGAGCACTGTACCACCAGCTTGAATAGTGAGAGTGGTGGCACGAATAGATTGGGTTATATGACACAGAATTTAGGCAGACTGGATTAGCACCCTGATCTGCGGTATCCCGCCGACGTGGATGTCGAAGTGCGGAACACAGACAGGGGAAGTGGGTTCTGCGGAAAAGGGCTGCGTATCCAATGAAGCTCCGGGACTTTGGACTGCAGAATTTATCCATATGTTTCATCGTCAACCTACTCGACGAGTTCACGAGCATGTCCACGCTCTGCGCTGTGCTAGCGAAGTCAAAGAGTCAACGCGTGGAATTCACATGAGCGTGTGAGGAAGACTCCAAAGAAAACGAGCATTGTGCGGCAGTTGTACTCCATAGAGCAGATCGATGGATGTTCCATGTAGGTCAGTAAAAACAGATGCTCGAGAGTTGCTAGGCACGCTCTATTACTAGTTGGGACTGAAAGCGTTTCAGCCAGATTGTGGAAATGGTATGCTACATGGATGGACATAACTGATCTTTCATTGTGATGTCGTCTCCGATGGAGAGCTGTGGTGTCTGATACTTCATGATCTAACCGTCTATAGTCATAAGATAGTTTCACATAGACTACCATTCGTGAGTTTACCTTCCTACACAAAACAAGGAACAACGTACATTGTGCTGGGGCAGTATATCATGTTGGTAGTCGCATTAAGTAGCTCGCAGGCTTGTATAATCTGGAGTGAATAGAGGCTTTACATGTCGGAGCGAATGGACTTACCTGGCATTGGCACTACTCAGAACATCTGGTCAACAGGGATAGCACTTCGCATGTTGACCATGTTAAGTAAAGCTGAATTCACGGGCATGGGGACGCCGTATTGTTGACCAAGACGAACAAGGTACCCATTCAGGAAGGAGATCTCAGTTGGTCTGCCCTTTTTTATATCAGATAGAGTCGACGAGATGTTCCCTCTTGTCAGATGAGCAACTCTTTGAACTTCTTGTATAAGCGCATCGGCTCGGAGGTCGTGCGGCACCCGGCCCAGAGGCGTTTGGCTCCTCTCTACATCTGGAGCATGCGAACCAAGAAAGGTCTGTGTGTCAACCTCCAATTGCATTTGAAAAGCAGCAGCAGCTTCAGCACAAACATCCTGTAATATTCGTTTGGATGCCTCGTCTCTGAATAAGGCACCGTTTCGGCAGCCGAGAATTGCTGTGAGGGGGTTCACCACGGCGTTCACGACTAGCTTTCTACGCATAGCAAGCTGTACGTCGGATATTCGCTTCCATTTGCAATCTAGCCCATCGAGGGAGCCGAGCACAGCGACCGTGTCCCGTAAACTGGAATAGTCGGTGCAAGAAGCTTCACCTTGATGCACTATGTCGTCGAGACTGAGCTCCCGTTCGTGCAGTGGCTTGCTCTCGTCTGCCAGTGATGCTTCAAAGTCCCGTCCGCGGCTGTCTGGAACAATACCAAACGCGATATCCCCGACTCCTGCGTGTACGACGTGTAATGGTGACTTGAGCCATGCGCCATGAGTATTCGAGGCCAGGATAAAGTGAGGTCTGCTCTCGGGGTTACGAAAGAGTTTTTGCACAAGATCTTCATAAATACCCATCCCATTCTGAAGTAGCACAATTGTGCTTCGGGATGTTAGACGAGGCAGCATCCGTGAAATGGCTCCCGTGGTATTTTGAGCTTTAGTAGTGACGAAGAGTGTTTTGATAGGGTCTGTCCTTGGGTGTTCGGACGATGGTGAATAGGGTTTGTCCGTGCCCCTGGAAAGGGTTGAATCGAAAGGTATCCCAGCGCCAGAGTAATCCCCCTGCTCGAAAACCTCCATGTCATACCCATCACTAGTTTGTACTATGCCCTGGTTCTCCACTGATACCTTGCCACCAAGGGAAGCCGCAGTCCGTGCTTGACTTACAGACTTATGTATGAGCGTGACAGAATGTACGCCTGGGAGTGTTGTGCGGAGATGATGGGCAAGGAGGGAGCCAATGGGTCCAATTCCTAGGATATAGAAGCGCATGGTCTCAAGGGTACGCCGGCAATCAGAAAGTTGATGAATGGCACTTGAAGTAGGGCCTACGATGGGTAGGGCGGATAGCCCGCGATGGGCAACCTGCGGGTTGGCGACGGGTGGGTTACGGTGATACGGGTTACACAAGGGGCTGCGAACCTGGGTGTGTACTGGTGCAAGGGGTACTGAGAGTATACCCGGGTATACCCATGGTCACGGGATGCTGAAAAGTTTCAACAGCCAATCAGCTACTATTCAATGTACATAGGCCTGACCTGGAATGGTATGGCTCTATTCTTTTGACATAGGGCCATATGACACAGCAGAATAAATATATTTGAAGTCACTGAGTTCATGTATTGTCTTTTCATTGTGACCCCATTTCTTTGCTGTCTCCAAGTCAGCCAGTAAGACATCACCTGACTCTGCCCAAACATACTTGCTTGAGAGAAGGGACAAGACATCCCTCACCAAGCATCATTCCTATGGTAATTCTCCACAATGTGGACTGTTATGTTTCTTTTCCCTTCTGCACTTATCCTTTCCCTTTTCTCAACTTGTACTATTACAGTGGCTCAAAAAACTGTCTGCATGTTTGCATATTTTTCACTAAATGCAATAATCCTCAACAACCACTAAACCTCATCAAATATAATGAGTGTATCAAATGTAGTATAGACTCCTGGCTTTCTGCACACACAAGAATCAAGAGATTTTACAGCAGTTTTCAAAAGATCGGGGAAAACCAGAAAAAGAAAATGTTGACTATGGGGATTGCCAGAAAGGACCCCAGAAGTGCATGGCAGCATCAGCATTGTTGAACATAGCAATCCCACGGCCACAACCACACACTCTCATGCAGTGAGCCACCTCAGA
>JBBPUK010000072.1:11534-80351 GCA_038094635.1 Tylopilus cervinicoccineus | reverse complement strand
ACCTCAGTCACTGACTCTATTCAGTACTGAGGTGAGATCCATCTATTGTTACTTCACACCTTGTACTCATACATTACAGTGTACTTCTACAGGTGTGGAATACACTAGTCACTGACTCTATTCAGTACTAAGTGTACTTCTACACTCTGATGGCATCATGACATACCCATTGCAGGACACCCAGGGCAGAATAAGACCTTGGAGCTTATACAGCACAATTATTGGTGGCCAGGGCTTGCCACATTTACAAAAGCCTACATCGCTAGATGCAACACCTGTCAGAGGTTCAAGGGAACCAACACAGCCCCAGCAGGCCGACTAATCCCTTTACTGGTACCCACAGAACCTTGGGAAGAGATAATGGCTGACTTTGTCACTGACCTTCCAGCAAGTCAGGGATTCGACGCAATACTAACAGTTATTGATCAGTTTAGCAAAGAGGTAGAGTTAATCCCCTATAAGAAGGCGATAACTGCATTAGAAACAGCACACCTCTTCTTAATGAATGTCTGGAAGCACCACAGGCTTCCAAAGATGATAACATCAGACCATGGACCATAGTTTGCATCATAGGTAATGCAAGAGATTAATAGATGGCTCAGAATTGAGACATGTCTGAGTTCCTCCTTCCATCCCCAGATGGATGGCCAATCAGAAGTGGTAAACAAGGAGATGATAAAGTTCTTGCGAATCTACTGCATAGACAAGCAAGACCAATGGGTGATCTGGCTCCTCATTGCATAATTTGATATAAACCCCTAAACCAGAAGGGTGTACTTGAGAAAGACTTGTGTTTGTAGGTCACACAAGGTGTGTGAGTGAAGATAAATGGGCTTGTAAAGGTGCTCTTTATCCCTTGCTTGACTAGCAGGTAGAGGGGGAAAACACCAGGAAAACAAGCTGGGTCTACCAGCACTACTCCCTGTCCTTTATATACTACTCAACTGTATAGCCACATGTGCACAGACCAGGTAGCTAAGTATAGTAATCGTCCGTATGTGGTCAAACCCTATGCCCTTATCTATGCCTCATGGCAATGGCAATCAGCAATCCTGTACTGCCACAACGGAGATTAACTGCCACCTTCTGTGTGGCATTAGCTTTCATCAAATGGAATAGAAGCGACAGAGATTAAATAGAAGGAGTGGAGATGAAAAAGGTGCACTGGGATATGTGTGTAAGAAGCAGAACTTATCCAAAAGCCCAAAGGGAAACTAGTTCCTGTGCCTTAGCAGCACTTTGAAGGGTTCCAGAACCTTCTACCAAGGGCGTCAGGTGACCCTCTAGGAGTACTTTGATACCTGAGGCACTGGCTAGGTGGTCTTTGGACTCTTTAATACCTAGCACTCTTGGTGACATCACATGACTGATCATGTGGGCTGTGAAAGCAAAAGAAATGAGAGTATCCAGGCACTCATAAGAAAAATAAAATAGACCGTAATTGGCACTAGGTCATGTGTCCATGGGCAACTGTAACACTACCCCCCTTCCAGGGTTCAGATTCCCAGATGAACCAAGTGCTCACAGAGCACTGGCCATATCCAAGACATTGAAGGGCAGGCCCTGCTCTGGCAGGACAGTCAAAAAGTCCAATCTGTTAAATAGCTGGAGAAAGTTCAGTGGGTCGATTGCCAAGTGGTGGGGGGCAGAGGGGTGGGCATGGTGGAAAGCCATTAGTGCATCTTTCACATTACCAAGATTATTGGCTGGCTCCCAAGTCCTATCCTCATCCCCAAAACCCTTCCAGTAAACTAAATATTTCAAGCATATTCCATTCTGGTGGCTAGCCACCAAATAGTCTACTTCCCATTCAAAGTCTCTGTCCTTGGTCACAACAACCAGGCCAGGGCATCAAGGGACTTGCCCCTTGAGACATTCCTTATAGGGTTTCACCCTGGAAATATTGACTATCAGATGGATCTGTAGCATTTTCGGCAAAAGCAAAGTAACTGCATTTGGACCTGCTAGACCTGTGATCTTGTGCAGGCCTAGCCAATGCTCAGTCAACTTCTTGCAAGCTCTTGTGAGCCTCAAGTTCTCCGTGGAAAGCCAGACTGGCTGGCCAACTTCATAAATAGGGGCATCAGAATGATGCTTGTCTACCTATAACTTCATTTTCTCCTGAGCTTGCAGGAGGTTGTGGTGCACTTCTTCTAGGGTTGCAGAGAACTCATTCACTGTGGAGGTCATACTACTTCCAGCTATGGCTTCAGTACCCCATCACATCGGATAAGTGGGGGTGAGTAAGAAAGGAGTCCATCTAGTTATGGATGATACCCTAGAATTGATGCAGTACTATGCAATCGAAAGCCAGTCTGACCATTCTTCTTGGCAGTCAAAGCAATACATTCTCAAAAACTTCCCAATCTTCCAATTGATGACTTCTGACTGTCCATCCATTTGCGGGTGGAAGGCAGTTGAGAGATGCATTTCGATGCTGAGTTGCTTATTAATAACTTGCATCACCTGTGATGTGAATTGAGGACCACAGTCTGACATAATCAACTTTGGAAGACCATGATGCTTCCATACATTTGACATAAATAACTTGGCAGTGTTCAATGCACTGCATGCCTTGGTACATGGGATCAGCTCAATTTCCTTGCTGAACTGGTCAACCACCATCAAGATGGCATCGAATCCATGAGAAAGGGGGAGGTTGGTGATAAAGTCTACAGTGATATCCTCCCACGGGCTGGACAGAACCGGTAAAGGAATGAGCCTGCCAGCTGGTGTGGCACCTGTTCCCTTAAACCATTGGCACATGTTGCATCTAGCGATATAATCTTTAACCAGGGTGGCTAAACCTGGCCATCAATAATTATGTTGAATTGCTTCAAGTGTCTTCTCTTGATCTGGATGACCCATCAAGGGCATATCGTAATGCTTGCAAATGACTTCCATTTGAAGTGGCAATGATTCCGGGATGTAGATCCGATTGTGGCAGTCATTTAGGCAGCTATCATGCTCCTCTTGGATACCCCACTTCCTTTCTAGATCTCTTATGTCCTGTTTACGTAACTTGCACATTTCCAGAAATATTTTATAATGAAGCTGTACCCCTTCATCCATAATCAAGAGCTTGCCCTCATAGGGGGTTGCTCTAATCTTGTCCAGGGAGATGATGATAATACCTTTGTTGTCATCTTCTATTCCTTTGGTATGATCTGGCCTTTAGCTTAAAGTGTTGGCTTTAGCCATAGAAGCTCCAGGCTTGTAATACCAGATCATGTTAAATTGGGTTAGATATTGCACCCACTGAGCTTGCCAGCGATTCAAGTCTTGGCACATCATGAAAAACCTTAAGTTATTGTGGTCATTCCAGACCTCAAACAGCTTCTTGACACCTTCTAGGTAATGCCGCCACTGCTCTAGTGCTTGGATGATGCCTAGCATCTCCTTATCTGCAATGGGATAGTTGTGTTCTTCTGGGGTCATGGAATGACTGGAGTAGGCAACTGGGTGCCACTTCCCTTCCTTTTCTATAGATAGAATAGCCCTAGTTGTATAATCTGAGGAATCACTTTCTACATGGAATTGACAATCAATGTCAGGATAGGCAAGGATTGGTGCTGTGGTGAAGGCCAATTTTAGAGCATCGAATGCCTGCTGGCAGGCTTTGCTCCATTTGAAGGGCTTGTCCTTCTTCATCAGGTCGTGAAGTGATCTAGCCACTTTGCTATAATTAGAGATAAACCTGTGATAGAAGTTTGCTAATCCTAGAAAGCTTCTGATGTCCTTAACCTTGTGGGGAACCGGTCATTTCATTATTGTGGATACTTTGGCTGAATCCATTTTTATCCCTTCCAGTGATACAATCATTCCCAAGAAGTCTACCTCTTTGATGCGGAAGAAGCATTCTTCTGGTTTTACAAATAAATTGTTTTCTTTGAGGTGTCTAAGGACTTCCAGCACGATTTTATCATATGCTTCTTGGTTATCTGTTTTGGTAAATATCTTGATGTCATCGATATAAACAATGTAGACGTCATCCATATTAGCAAAGATCTCATTCATCATTGCCTGGAATGTGGCTGGGGAGTTGCAGAGTCCAAAATACATTACAAGCAGTTCAAACACTCCTTTGAATGTAATGAAGGCAGCTTTCCATTTGTCACCATCACAAATTCAGATGTTGTTGTATCCCCATCTGAGATCCATCTTGGTAAATAGTTTAGCTCCTTTAAGCTTATCCACTAATTGGGATATTAGTGGGAGTGGATAGTTATTCTTGACTGTGTACTCGTCAAGGTATCAGTGATCCTGTACCATGTGCTTCTTGCCATCTTTCTTTGGAACAAAGAAGACCAGAGAGGTTTGTGGTGACTTCGAAGGTCATATATACCCCTTAGCCAGCTGATCATCAAGAAAAGCTTTGACTTCTTCCTGTTCTATAATGGAGAGAGGGATGAGGTGACCCTTCTTAGGGGTGAATGATTCTTTTAGGTCAATCCCATGATCCCAAGATTTTTGTGTAGGCATGCACTTGCTTTCCTTTTTTGAGAAATGGCTGAAATACTTCTTATATTTGAGAGGAACCAGTTCCTCTAAGGTTTTTTCTTTCTTTGGTTCTTGTGCTTCTAGTGCTCTAAGAGTGGCTTGAATCTGGTATTGGAGGTCTTCTTCCTCCTTTTCTAAAATTCATAAGAACACTGGCTTATCCTGTAAGCAATGACAATGTCTAGGGCAACAGGTCATTTTGACTATTCCTTTTGACCAATCTATTTCCGGATTATAACATTTTAACCATTTATATCCCAGTATGAATTGATTTTTGCTGAGATCCATTACTTCTGCTATGATCTTTTCTTGGTGTCCTTGAAATTCTAGTATTAGTTCTGCAGCATGAGTTATGCTGCCTGCCAAGTTCTTTGTTCCATCCACATTGTAAACCAGTATTTCATGGCAGAGTTTAACCAAAGGTAGATTGACGTTATCTGCCCACTTTTGGTCTATAAATACCACATTAGCTTCACTATCAAGCAGAGCTTCAGCTTTGATGTATCTTTCTTCAGACCTTTCATTATAGGGCATGATGTGAATATTGAGGAGTATCTCCTTGTCAAGTTTAAGATTCTTAACAAAAATATTATCTGGGAAAATGACATTTTACTTCAGAGGAAGAGAGGGGGGTGAAGAGGAATTAAGCACTGGAGTTTTGTCCTGGCTGAGCCCACTAGGGAACTCCTCTAACGGCATAGAAAAATTAATTGCCTTCGTTTCTTCAGTTTGTTCGACCAAAAGGTTGGAGTACCTATTTTGGCATTTTGTGCCTTTAGGACTCCTGGGGTCCTTCAGGCATAGCCTTTTCCCTTACTCACGAGCCCTTTGTAGTCTTGGAATTAGGCCCACACTTCTTCAAAATTCATTTCCCTTACTGTTTTGAGTAAGGGTCATTTAAAGGGATCAACCTCCTTTCCTTTGAATTCCCAGTTTGGTCCGGGTGTAGTGGACTTACCTGCTCCTTGGACCAAAGCTGAAGAGGCAGTGCCCATTCCTTCATCTTCCAGGACTTCTTTCTAGGAGACAATTTGGTGTGTTTGTTTAGAGACTGCCTTTCCCCTTTGTGAACACATATTTCAGTGTCCACCACCAAGAAACCCACACTCTGTACATTTTACAGCTGGGTTTTGGCATTGTTTTGACCAATGGCCCATCTGTCCACATCTGAAACAGATGCCACAGCCCATTCCTTGATTTTTTAATGGGTGCTGTTCTACCACATCAATGTCCATTGCATTGGGGTCACACCTTCCTAATCTAGAGGAGTTCCTTTGGGTGCCCCTTGCAAGAAGCTTCATCAAGTCTTCCTGTTCTCCTTGTATGCAGAGTTCTTCCACAAAGGTTGCGAGATTGTCAGGGTAACCCTTTGCCCTGACGTATCACTTTATGATTCCTTGATCTGTGTGTTTGTACAGTAGATCTATGCATCAATCAGATGGCAGCTGAGCCACCATCTGGTGTGAATTGAATTTAGTAAGGAAAGTTGTCATGTCCAACTTCCCTTGCATGAGGGACAGCAACTGCTGCTTGTGCCATTCCTTGTTGTTGACTGGCCTGAAGTTTGCCAACATTATTTTTTCGAAAGTGGCCTAGGCTGGCCACATTCCTGCTGTAGTGGCCGCTTGTGTAATGGTGGTGGCAAGACATGCAGTGTCTCCTTTTGTCATTTGAGACACAACAGCTTTGACCATGGTTTTATTTGGTAGGGCTGCCGCATTCTCATCTTTTCACATGGTCACCTTGGACCACCACTCATTAAACATGTGACCCCTTTGCCCTTCAAAGTTACCAGGGTCAGCAATAACCTTGGACAGCTTCGGAGCAGATGCTCCTGATATGGCTCCAGATGCTGCTGGTCTGGAGGAGAGGGTTCTTATCTGGCTGGTAAGAGTTCCAACTGCAGTTTCCAGGTCTCTAACCCTTTATGTAGCAAGGGCAAGCCTGTTTTCTTCTTGCGTGACCTGGGTTTCTGCCTAGGCCAGGCATTGGATAAGATTGGCCTTGTCAGCCTCAACGTTTGTGAGATAGTTTCCTAACTCCACCACCAATCTTGCCCAGTCATCAGTTCTAGATATAAGTTAGGTGATGATGTTTGTCAGGTCTTGGGGAAGTGACATTGCAGTAAAGGAAAAAAAACTTTTTATTAAACTTTATAGCAAATCCTTTTTTGAGGCCTCAACCAAATCCTTGATCCTAAGAGTGCTTCCCTATGGATTTCTCTTTTGTAATCCTTTCTCTTTCTTTTCCTAAGAGGCTCCTGCTCTGGTTTGGGCTCTAATGAGGGTGTGGGAGACCTGATATCCAGTGTGAACAGGTGCTCTTGGGGGCCAGAGGTGGAATGGGCTGTAGACAAAGAGGATGAACCGAAGACTCTGTCTAACTCTTGTTCATAGTGGAATAGATTCCACTTGTATTCCAACCACTGGTCATCGAGGTAGGGGTCGATGGCATGCTGCGGCAGGAGGAAATGCCACAGGGGTGGTGAGGGTGAGGCAGTTGAGGCAGCAGACTGCTGCTCTGTCTTTTCTTGGTGAAAGTAAAGTCTGGGGTCCGCTGATAGAACGTTAGACACAAGTTCTCTGGGGAGGTTGGATTCCCAAGTGGCAGTGTCCCCAACTTCGGGCTGCCCTAAGTACTCCCAGAACCTTTCTTCGAAAAGCCTCTCCAATCTCTCTTGGTGCTCTCTGGTCAAAGAATCCTCTACTTCTCTCAACTGTGCTCTCAGTTTGTTGATATCCCCTTGGTTGTTTGGATCCTCGACTACTTCTCAAGTATTGACTAGGTACCAATATACGATTCTAAGAGCTAGAGGGAGAAGGAAGGGTACAGATGGCACTTGATGCCCATATAAGTACAGCTTGTGTGGGCATCCACTTGACTTACTTCTCCTAGTTGATGAGGCTAGGAGGGCAAAGTACGAACATAAGAGCTTGTTCTAATGATATGAACCCCTAAACCAGAAGGGTGTACTTGAGAAAGACTTGTGTTCATAGGTCACATGAGGTATGTGAGTGAAGATAAATGGGCTTGTAAAGGTGCTCTTTATCCCTTGCTTGACTAGCAGGTAGAGGGGGAAAACACCAGGAAAACAAGCTGGGTCTACCAGCACTGCTCCCTGTCCTTTATATACTACTCAACTGTACAGCCACATGTGCACAGACCAGGTAGCTAAGTATAGTAATCGTCCGTATGTGGTCAAACCCTATGCCCTTATCTATGCCTCATGGCGATGGTGATCAGCAATCCTATGCTGCCACAATGGAGATTAACTGCCACCTCCTATGTGGCATCAGCTTCCATCAAATGGAATAGAAGTGATGGAGATTAAATAGAAGGAGTGGAGATGAAAAAGATGTGCTGGGCTATATGTGTAAGAAGCAGAACTTATCTGAAGGCCCAAAGGGAAACTAGTTCCTACACCTTGGCAGCACTTTGAAGGGTTCCAGAACCTTCTACCAAGGGCGTCAGGTGACCCTCTAGGAGTACTTTGATACCTGAGGCACTGGCTAGGTGGTCTTTGGACTCTTTAATACCTAGCACTCTTGGTGACATTATGTGACTGATCATGTGGGCTGTGAAAGCAAAAGAAATGAGAGTGTCTGGGCACTCATAAGAAAAATAAAATAGACCATAATTGGCACTAGGCCATGTGTCCATGGGCAACTGTAATACAATTCTCTATGAACTTGAAGATGCACTCCAGAAGCAAAAGGTCTCCATTTGGTATCACTAGGACCTATCCAATGAGATTAGGATCCAAACCCTTGGCTGCTGCATCAGGGAATGCCCCTGCCACTGAGGCCTTCACAGCATCATTCGAAGAGACAAGAAAGAACCTCCTGCTAGCTCAGGAGAAAATGAAAAATCAAGTGGACCACCACAGAAGTGAAGCTCCACAATATAGAATAGACCAGCAAGTCTGGCTTAGTACCAAGAACTTGCACTTGACTCACACAAGCAGGAAACTCACTGAATGTTGGCTAGGCCCATTCAAAATCACTGGCCTTGCAGGCCCAAACACGGTAGCTTTGAAGTTATCAAAAATGATGAGGACACACCCTACTGTCAATGTATTCCAGGTGAAACCATATCTTGAACAGCTGCCAAACCAACCGGTTCGATGCCCAGGCCCCATGCTAGTTACAGAGGACAGAGACAATGAGTGGGAAGTTGACTTCATTGTTGACCCCAGATACTGCTCAAAGCAGTTAGAATATTTAATTCATTGGAAAGGTTATGACAAGACAGAGAGGACTTGGGAGCCCCTGTTGAACCTGTCAAACTCCTGGGAGGCAATCCAGGACTTTCACCAGGTGCACCCTGCTGCCCTGCATGCCTTGTCTGTACCACCGCAGGACTTCCTTCTGCTCTTCTACCATTGCCCAGATCCTTTCATGGAGCTCCAGCTGGCCCAGGTTCCCTATAACTGTCTGGAATCTGGTTCATAGGAGGGGGGTAGTGTTACAGCCACCATGCCCACACCCCATATTCATCTTTCCCTACACTAGGTGTAGGAAGACACCAAGAGAGCTAGGTATTAAAGAGTACAAAGACCACCTAGCCAGAGTGGAGGGCATGAAGTACTGCCTGTGCAGTCTCCTGCTGTCCTTGGTAGTAGTAAGTCCATTCTGACCCAGAACTACTGGAAGGCATCGGAAGCAGCACATTCTGACCAGAAGCCCCAGAACCACACTGGAAGCTCAGAAAGGCACAGTTCCAACTGAAATCAATGGAACAGATCATAGAAGACTCCAGGTGAGTCACAACTATAGATCCTGGCTGGAACACATCCGGGAACCCTAGACCCATGCCACACAAGAGGTGGCAGCTGATGATCGAAGGCTGGATGCCTCAAGAATGCTGCATGGATCAGCATGAGGTGCATTGGCATGCACAGATGTAGGGTACAGGGTCATCATACATAGATATGTTGAATGTGCACCTTATAAGTAGCACTTCATTACTACAATACTACACTACCATATATAGTAATAGCTTACATGTATGTATATAAGTGTTTGAACTCAGATACTGAGTTCTAATCAACTCTTTATTCTCAACCACAATCTGTGAACATCTCAACATTACCATCTCAGTGAGTCAGTTAGAATTCCTCCAAGATATAACAGCCCATCTGTTTCAACAGGTTATGAGCCCTGGATAGTGCACTCTGGAGTTTGCCCTATGGCTGAACCCAGATGTTGCCTAACCAGACAACTCCCTGAGGTTGTTGAGACCGTATTAGATATGGTGGAACCTCTGTTCCCATTGAATGCCATAAAATGCTGTTCATGGAGAATGAATCCATCAAGGGTTACTGAACCCATGATTGAATGATTAGTAACTGACTAACATCATTGCAGATCTTCAACATGTCTCTTGCTAAGTCTTCGATTATATCCTCTAGCATGACCATCTTCAATGGCACCAATTGGGCTACTTGGTGGCCCAAGATGGAGGCATATATCCAGGCAATGGGTTGCCATTGGGTGACCTTACTGCCATGCCCCTACATCCCCATTAAGGAGGAAGTAGAGGGCAAAATTATCACACCATCGGCTGCTGATGTCTGGACTGCTACCAAGTTATGAATACAGTGGAAGAAGGCAAACAATACCATCCTCAGCAGCATCTGTTTAATGCTAACTGATGCCATTTGGCAAAAGTTCAGCTCTTATGTGAATGCTGGTGATCTCATCAGTGCACTCACTGTGGAGTATAAAACACTGTCCATTGTGGGCATGTATTTGCTCTTCAAGGAGCTACAAGATGTTCACATCCCAGGTGACAAACATCCTGAACCCGCGCTGGCAAAAGTTGAATCCCTCTTCACAAGATTGAGCAACATGGGATATACATTCAACTCCAAGGTACAGGGGATGATGCTTCTTGCGAAGCTCCCCCACACCATGGATGTCATTTCCCAGATGCTAGCACAGACCAAGGACAAGGATGGAAAAGCAGTTGACCCTATGGTCGCTGTCATCATAAAGGCAGCCATTCTCTCCTGGCAGCAATGCCAGATGGGAAAAGGCAAAGGAAGAGACTCTAGGCAACAAGCCCAGAAGATTAGCATGGTCCGCTGAAAAGGCAATGATCCCAACTTCCAGCAGCAGCAGAAGCCTAAAAAGGCATCACAGCAGCAGGGAGAGTCCTCACAAGGGAACAAAGGGAAAAAGAAGATCCACTGCAGCAAGCACAAGGAGAAATCTGATGCATATATTGCCTCTACTGCCCTCATTAATCCTACTATTGCTGTCACCACCACCACCACTTCCAACCTGCATGCCCTCTCACATACCCTGGCTCACCTCTACTAAGGTCAACAAGGTCCACCTGCAGATCCTAGGATCAAGCAGGCGGTATCTCTTGCCCATCAGCTTGAGATGACCCCTTTGAGTGAGACCATCCAGTCCTTGGACTGGATGATATCTATCCACCCAGAAGTCACCAACTTGGACAATGAAGTCCAGCATCCCAAGAAGCATGCCCATTGCTCTCGCAAAAGAGAGATCATGCCACCCCCTGCTGACTCATGGGATATGGATGATATCATTGATATCTATGGGTCTAAAGGAGGGGTTGAAGATGACATCACCACTGCCGCTGGGCTTGATGAAGATATGGAGTCTGTCCATATTGTAAGGTCCATATCTCATCCATTTCCTCATATTAGATGCTCACTCCCTACTTTTGATGCCTTATTTCTCAATTCAGCCCAAGTAGTTAGTTGTAATAGTTCATTCTCACTGCATGTTCATACCATACAACATGCTTTACCTGCAATCAGATTTGATTGCTTCTGTCCATGAACATCTGATAATATGAGTTGCAAGTGTGATAATGACCTATGGATCCTCGATTCTGGTGCTTCAATGCACTTTACACTGAACCGAAATGACTTTGTAGAGTACCAGGAACTGAAAGGAAACAATCAGATCCCAGTACAAACTGCATCGGCAGTTATCTACATAGTTGGAATAGGATGATGCCTAGTCAAATGGAGAGATGAGCACAATAAAATGCACCTCCTAGACCTTCACAGCGTTGGACATATATCTAACTCAGATGTTCAACTAGTGTCAATGGGCACCCTACTACAACATGGTGCAAAGATTAGAGGGGATGCAAAAGCCCTTAGAATGTTGTATGGTGATGGAATAATCCTGAGCCATGTTCACCCCAGGATGCATCAGTAAATCAATGTACACTCTAAAGGCTGAGCCTCTCAATGCTCACCCCCATATTCTGGTAACTAAATCCCAGATTACTTTTGACACCATACATAGACGTCTTGGTCACCCTTCTTGTGAAGTAATTCACCATGCAAAGAAGCATATTAAAAATATACCAGAAGTTGTGATCCCAACTAGAGATCCTCTCTGCCCTGGCTGTGCTATGGGCAAGCTTCCCAATCGGAGTTTCCCTCCTACTGAGTGACATGCTATCCGTGCATTTAAATTAATTCATTTGGACTTGAAGTCCTTCCCTGTCAAGTCATATCAACGACACCAATACATTATCACTTTTCTTGATGACTATACATCAATGGCATGGGTAATCTATATGAGAAACAAGAATGATGCCCTTAAAAGCACTCACCATTTCCTCCAGATGGTAAATACTCAGTTTAATGCCAAAGTCAAAGGATGGATGTCAAATGCTAGGAGAGAATACAAGTCCAATGCATTCAATAACATGCTCAAGGAACAAGGGATTGCAATCTATCAGAGCACACCTCACACTCCACAACAAAACGGTCATGTAGAATGGCTGATGCATACACTAATGGATAAAGCTGAGACCATGTGCCATATGGCTTGCATACCAGCATCCTGATGGGAGTTCTCTATTGAACATGCAACCCACCTATACAATAGAACACCACTCAAGCATCATGATTGGAAGACACCTTTTGAGAAGCTGTTTGGTTAACAGCCTGACATAGCCCACCTCCATGTATTTGATTGTGCAGCCTACATGCACCTACCAGAGGATGTGTGGGCCAATAAAATGGCCCCTAAGTCAGAACTTATGGTATATCTAGGGGTTGTACCAGGCAATATTGCCAACTTCATTTTTATGAGAACCACCATGAACACAGTGTTCATGTCTGTGCATGCCATCTTCAATAAAGAGCACTTCCCTAAGTGTGATAAAAAATACTTACATCCTAAGGCACCACCATCCATGCCAGTTTCCAATGGGCACGAGGAGCAATTCCAGCCACCACTGCCCTCTGACACCAAGGATGTTGCACCTGAGAGACCAGACTCTAGGAGCTCTACTTCTTCTGTCCCTCCTCACACACCTTCTCCTCACCCACCTCCATCTCCACCTATGCGTCCATGGAAGCACCAGAAGCATCAGAACCAACCAGAAGCACCAGAACACCCAGAACATCCAGAAAGGCCTAGTGGACCTCCCACAATTCCTCCTCCTCCTTGTTGATCTAGTAGAGAGTGTAGACCTCCCATTTGTCCTGGAAACATGTATGGTGATGACCAACACCCAGTTGAGCAGACAAAGGAGATTGAGTGCAAATCATGCTGGCGAGACATCATTACTGGCAATGAGCCAGGCCCTTCCATGCCTGGCAGGCTTCCTGGCACATCCACTGATATGCCCCACACCCCATCTCCTACTCCTAGTGAATCTGATGTGGATCAGTTATGCTGTGAAGGGGGGAGTAGACTTGCCACATTTTTAATGTCAAAGGCTGTATAGCTTAATACTGCAGACACTAAGCCCATACATGAATGGACCTATAGGGACATACAGAAACTCCCCTCAGCTAAGCAAAAGGAGTGGCTCAATGCTTGCAAACAAGAGCTAGAAATGCTCAAGCAGCATAAAGTCTATGAGCTGGTTAACCCACCTAAAGGTCATAAGGTCATCAAAAACCATTGGGTCTTTGATGTTAAATCTGGCTCAGGTTACAAACGCGCATGACTTGTAGCCAAAGGCTTCTCCCAAGTCAAAGGGATTGACTTTGACAAAATATTTTCCCCAGTAGTAAGGTTTGAGACTGTGCAGCTTATGCTCACACTTGCAGCCTTAGAAAACTGGCACATTGAGTCTCTTGACATTCACAGCACCTATCTATCTGGCAAGCTGAATAAAGAGATCTACATATCCTAACCAGAGGGTTTTGCAATCCCTGGACAGGAGCACAAAGTACTTCGTCTACTACATGCACTATACGGCCTTAAACAAGCTGGATTAGCCTGGTGGGAGACTCTCAACGAGTCTATGAAAGATCTCAGATTTGAACAACTCAAGTCCAATGCTGGAATCTTCCTCTTCTGGAAGAAAGGCACCTCAATTGTGGTTGCTGTCATTTATGTCAACAATGCCCTATTCTGTGGCCCCAACAAAGTGATTGTTGATGAGGTTAAGGCCACTTTCATGAGCAAATGGGAATGCAGAGACCTAGGACCTGCAAAGGAATTCCTTTACATGAGAATCAGACGACAAGGCAGCAAGATCCTTTTGGATCAATCTTCCTACCTTGAAAAAGTTGTCAAAAGATTTGGAATGATGGATGCTAAGGTTGCACCCACACCCTTACCTCAGGGATACTATCCCTCCAACTATAGCAGCATTGTGGATCCTGCATTAAGATCACGATTCCAACAAGTGATTGGGTCCCTCCTTTACATCATGCTAGGCACTCACCCAGACATCACCTATGCTTTGATAATCTTGTCCAAGCATTCGGCCAAACCATGCCAGGAACATCTTGATAAGGCATTATATATTTGCTGATATCTACTTGGGACTAGATACTACTCTCTTGTATTTGATGGTTCCACACAAGCAGGTCTTATAGTTTTTTTGGACTTAGATTAGGGAACTGACCCAGTCAATCATTACTCTCAGACAGGCTGGTTTATTAAACTAGCAAACAGAATCTTCAGTTGGAAGTCGAGGAAGCAAAATCATATTGCCCACTCCTCCACTGAAGCAGAGTATGTTTCTTTGTCTGAATGCTCAAACCAATTAAAATGGTTGCAATCACTGCTCAAGAAACTTGGTTACAATCTATGTCCTATTCCACTTTGTGGAGATAATCAGGGTTCTATCTTCATGGCATCAAACCCCATCACAGAAGCCAGGTCGAAACACATTGACATCAAATGGCATGCAATTTGTGACTACATTACTAACAAAGAGATAGAGTTGTTCTTCATCGATGGACAACACAACCCAGTAGATTTGTTTACCAAGAACCTTGGACATATCAGATTCGAGGAATTAAGATCTCAATTGGGCTTAGTTTTCTATAGCACACCACAAGGTGACCAGTGAACTTGCCAATGTACTTTAGGAGATGCACTTAGCAAGGGGGAGTGTTAAATGTGCACCTTATGAGTAGCACTTCATTACTACAATACTACACTGCTGTATATAGTAATAGCTTACATGTACATATATAAGTGTTTAAACTCAGATACTGAATTCTAATTGACTCTTTATTCTCAACCACAACCTGTGAACATCTCAATGTTACCATCTCAGTGAGTCAGTTAGGATTCCTCCAAGATGTAACAGCCTGTCTGTTTCAACAAGATAAAATCCATAGTTAGATACATGGTCTGTGCACTAGAGGCAGTATAGTAGAGGGTATATAAACCCTCAGAAGCTGGCACTGGGTCCCTCCCTAGTCTAGTTCTCCTGGTGTTTTCCCCTAAAGCATCACAGTGAGACTATCATCTCAGTTCAGCAGTCTCAAGCAGGTTCTTTGAGCACTCTAGGCACACCCATCTGGGTCATCACTCTAGGGTTGTTCCAGTGGATGCATTGCATGGAGCATCTATATGAGCTCCATACTATGTATCATATGGCACACACACAGCCCTACACTTTTTCTACCTTATACGTTATGTTGGTTATCATTCACTGTACTCTCCATTCATAGTTGCCACCTCAGTCTGCTCTGTGCACAGCCTACTTACATACTGCAGATACTACAGACCTCATACTTACTATTACAACCACCAAAACAACCCAAGGAACTGGCCTGGGAAGACATGCAAAGGAGCCTCATAGGTGTCAGACTGGGGACAGCTTTAGCCCAAGAGACACTACTAAGAGGGCATAAGAGCCCAATGCTCTCCATCAAAGGGTGTTAAGGGGGGAAACCCCAAGAGAACAGACTAAGGTTGCCCTTAGCCTGTCTGGCCTTATATACCTTGGCGTATATACATCACATGACCTAGGCTACTTACTATGTAACCAGATACCCTGTACCCTATGTTGTCATACACTGCCCCCCTTCATAACAGATCTTAGCCATTGGCTGTGGTCTACCCACAGTGATGCGCCCTGCACCCAAGGCCTCATGGATCAGGCATGCACAAAGTGCCCAAGACCCTCATATCCATGCAATCCATGGCCCAGATCCCATTCTTGCACCAAACTCTGGCAGGATCCATGGCAGCCATTTTAACCTTTTGCAGATACACGCTCACGCCCGTATCACTTACCTCACATGTAGCCCTTGCCAATATCAGTCTAGTCTGTCTGCTCCATGCACGACTGAGCCTTTGTCTATAGCCTCTACATGGTAAGCTCGAACGTCGGTGAAAATCACCTGGCCTTGTGTATACCACATTCCATCTTTATGTGACCGCGCACAATCATGGTGCTATGCGCAGCAAGCAGAAATTCGGAGGAGCCTTCGTGTGTAACACGATGCATGAGCCCATTGGCTTACTAGTCACGCCTACGATACATCCGCGGTGTGCGTGCGGCGGTCACACCTTGTAGCCACGCAGTCTTGTACCTGTACGTCGTCATCACCCCAGTTCATGTGCCTGTTCGTCTTAGTGTTTCTCGCTGCTCCGTCATGGCAGGTTACCCAACACCCAACACCTTCCCACCTCTTTCTGCAGCATACACAACCCATGCGTCCCGCATTGTGTCCTACCTCATGTAAAAACTACCAGTTTCAGCACAGAAGGGACTGCTACGCCAACCACACATGAGGTGCAGTCCTTTGGGTGTGCACTCGTACTCGCTGTGTTGCACAAACTGGGAGTTTGACTCGGAGAGCGGCCCACCCTAGCCCGCATCCGCTTAGACCATCACGTCCGTTATGACATATGTCAAGCTGGGGGTACAAAGATGGAAGATAGAACAGGATGAAATGCCTTGCCAGAGCCTCGAGAGAAGAAAGACAAGAGATGTAATTATCGAGCCCATTTTACTGCTTAGCTCAAGCAAAGTGAAGCAGGCACACATATTGAGAAAGGAAGTAGGACAAGTCCCTATCCTGAACTGAGACATGTCAGTTGTCATCCGAGGTGCAATCGCAGTATATGCATGTGAAAGGCTGAAGTTAATCTCTCAGTCGTATGCGGGGCAGACGGACTGAGATGACAACTAAAACGGTGCGTTTATGTACTATATAATGGAGTCACTGAAGAATGTAGGAATGATTGGATTGAAAACGTATCCAAAAAAGCGCGTGAAGTAATAAGGTCGTCGGGCTGTGCTTTTGTGTCGTGTAGTCCGCAGTCTAGAGTGAGCTGACTTGGTCCATGCAATGGATCAGTTCGTGATCGGCGACGCGCATGCTTGCGTATTCCGATTGGCTATTCCAACGGTATAACATAAAGACACGACAGAGCGAATCAATCCGTGCGCATGACAAGGTATATAAGACGGTGCGTCGTAGAAGATACCATACCAGTGTAGACATCCTAATAATCAAAGGCCTACATGGATGAACGGAACCCACTCGGCGAAAGGCATGTCGCGATCTCGAAGGTCCCCGATCGCTCCATGTAGCGCCCGCGCTGCCTCCCGATAATCTGGCCTCTTGCCATTCCGAAACAGTTCCACGTATACGGCCCTTGCTACGTCAGGCGCAAGCCTGTCGCTGATCGACCACATTGTACCGACAACCCCTCCATACCCCGCAAACAGCATTCCAGCCGCCATATGAATGGCCTCGTCGGAGAGATGTTTCTCACCCATTGCTGTCTGACAGGCAGAGAGAAACGCAAGCCCGTCACAGGGACGCGACAACGCGATGATGTCGCGCAGCCTCAAACAGCGATTATTAGCGAGACACAGTCCGCTGTCTGCACCATCCTGGATTCCGTGGCAAGCGAAATGGACCCAGTCCGACTCCTTCATCAGTGCGAGAACTTCCTCGACCGTTCCAGTAGAGGGCTCCAAAACGAAGGTGGGTGCCGAGTTGCTAATCACGTCTTTGATGCGCTCCATCTCGATACGAACACCTGGAAGAGGAGCGTGTCCATCTGAAGGGGGCTGGCGAACCGCAAGGATACGGAGATCGCGGCTAGTAGATGACACAGTGGAATTGGATGGTGCAAAAAGAATGCTGAGAGTAGGGACGTATGATGAGACGACGAAATCGAATACTTTATGTCCAGGTCCAGAATACTGCATGTCGTACAAACCGGCTGCATGGATGGGAAGAAATGCGAGAGGGCCAGTCGGACACCAGAAAATCCGTGATAGTTCACCGGGGATCTATCAAGGAAGACAGGTGAACGAATTGATTGTGAATTCGGGTAGCAAAGACATACCGACAGAGCCACAGCATCGAGAACTGGTTTGACGATGCCTTTCCACAAGGGAGGCAAGATAGATTCCCAGCTAATGCCGTCCTGAGGCACAGGCCTTCCTTCCCTGGCGTGACGAACGAAACCCCTGAGGATGTTCTGAAGATCGGCGGATCGCTTCGAAGTGAAATTGAGGAGTGGAACGTGAACGACATGATCCACGTCGGCAAAAACGATTAACGCATCGCAGCGGGTCTCTGCAGCGTTGAGTATAACCACTGGTCCAGCCTGAGCAGAAGCACGTAGATGAGAATACTGTTTGCGGAGTAGGAACTGCTCGAAGCCCGGCAACTGGCGGATCTCCTGGAGTAGTCTATCCCGCTCGATCGCAAGCGAACGGTGCTTGTCAGCCACATAGCGTGGTGACTCTGTCGTACACTGTGCTACGTCTTGAGTCTGCTCCTCTGTGGTTAACGATTTTTCGCGAGCAGCACCAGAAAGCTCTAATGCAGCGGAGAGTTCACGGAGTCTGCGTGCATGATCCGGATGAGCGGATGAGAGGTCATCATAAGAGCTGCGAAGTTGAAATAGTTCCCCCCAAACGATCGAGCGACCTTGTTCAAGCCACTCTACAGCCGTTTCTGGAAGTCCCGACTCTAGAGCTGCAGCGGCAGCCTGCCGCACGATATCAACGCCTCGACTGAGTTGATTGTAACGATGTGTAAGGGGAAGGCCGATCCAAGCGAATTGAGGAAGGAGGGAAAGGGCGACAGAGTATGCATGTAGGAGGGTGTGATGGCGGACACAGCGAGCACAGAGTATCCATAGCTGTGATGCATGAAATCGGGCGTCAACGGGGCCAACAGGGGATGAAGCAGCATGGCAATATAGGGAAATCGCTTTTTCGAGGTCGTGTGGGTCCCCAAGGCGTTCGAAACGAATCCTGAAGGAGTTACCAAGGTTGGTAAGATGGCGAGGTTTCTCAGGGTGTCCGTGAGGAGTGAGAGCAATAGCATCTCTCTGAGCCGAAATTGCATCCTCAAGGTCATGCAACTCCCCAAGGCACTCGAAACGAGTTCTAAGGCTGATCCCGAGGTTATTAAGAAGACAGGACTTGTGAGGCTCTCCGTGAGGAGTAAGGTTAACAGCGGCTCTCTTGATCGAAATTGCGTCCTCGAGGTCACGTAACTCCCTAACGCGCTCAAAACGAGTCTGGAAGCTGGCTCCAAGGTTATTAAGATAGCCCGGCTTGCGAGGATGTCCGTCAGGAGTGAGGTCAACTGCATTCCTCTGGGCCGAAATCGCTTCCTCAAGGTCAAGTAGCTCCCTGAGGTGCCCAAAACGAATGCTGAGGAAGACACCGAGGCTGTTCAGACAGTCAGGCCTCTCAGGATCTTCATGAGGAATGAGGTCAACGACGTCTCTGAGGATTGAAATTGCCTCCTCTATGTCACGCAGCTCTTCGAGGCGGTCAAAACGATTTGAAAGGGCGACCCCAAGGTTGTGAAGACAGGTGGCTCTGGCAGGGTGTCGGCGAGGAGCGAAGTCAACCGCATTCCTCAGGAGGGAAATTGCTTCCTCGAGGTCATGCAGATCCCTAAGACGCTCGAAACGGGTTCTGAGGCAGAGGCCAAGGTTGCCAAGATGGCCGAATTTTTCAGGGTGTTCAACAGGGATAAGGGCGACAATGCGTCTCTGGATCGAAATTGCGTCCTCGAGGTCACACAGCTCCCCAACACGGTCAAAACGGGTTTTAAGGAAGAACACGAGGTTGCAAAGACGGCCCAGCTTGTCAGAGTGTCCGTCGGGAGTGAGGTCAACTGCGACCCTCTGAGTTGAAATTGCGTCCTCAAGATCACAGAGCTCCCAAAGACGCTCATAACGAATATCAAGGGAGACACTGAGGTCATCGAGATGGTCAAGCTTGTGAGGGTGTCCATGGGGAGTGAGGTCAACTGCATCCCTCTGAGTCGAAATTGCATTCTCGAGATCACGCAGCTCCCCAGTGCGCCAAAAACGAGCGAAGAAGGAGCCACCGAGGATGTTAAGACGGCAGGACTTGTCAGGGTGTCCATCAGGAGTGAGGTCAACGACATCTCTCTGAGCCGAAATTGCATCCTCGAGGTCACGCAGGTCCCCGAGGCGCTCAAAACGAGTTCTCAGGTACATGCCAAGCTTGTGAAGATAGCTCAGCTTGTCAGGATGTCCGTGAGGCGCGAGGTCAGCGGCATCTCTCAGAGTCGAAATTGCGTCCTCGAGGTCACGTAATTCCCCAAGGTGCTCAAAGCGCGCTCCGAGGCTGATCGCAAGGGTGTTAAGACAGGCTAGCCTGTCCGGGTGTCCATGGGGAGCAAGGTCGACGGCATCCCTCATGGTTGAAATTGCGTTCTCAAGGTCACGCAGCTCCCCAAGGCGCTTATAGCGAATTCTGAGGGAGTGGCCGAGGCTACTAAGATGGCTGGGCTTGTGAGGATGTCCATGAGGAGTGAGGTCAACGGCCTCCCTCCGAGTCGAAATTGCGTCCTCGAGGTCATGGAACTCCCCGAGATACTCAAAACGAGTATAAAGGGAGACGCTGAGGATGTTGAGACGACAGCACTTGTGAGGGTGTCCGTGAGGAGTAAGATCAACGGCATCCCTCTGAGCGGAAATTGCATCCTCGAGGTCACGCAGGTCCCCAAGCCGTTCGAATCGATCCCGTAACGCCCGACCAAGGTCCAATAATATTGCAGAATACCAGCTATCCCGAGTCGCGGTAGATTGGACCAATCCTTCTAGAATTGCGATCGCCTGTTGCAAGTCGGCTAGATCACCAAACTCTTCAAAGTGGTCCAACAACATGTTACTGGAGTTCCGCAACTCCTCCTTCGTTAAGTGTGAAGTCGAATCCTGCACCATCAACGATTGACCATCTCGCTCTCCAGGGTCCGCCCTGCGTTCAATATGCAGTTGCTGCATAAAGATTGCAACTCGTTTTTCATGACTTTCAACACCGCTCAGCTGCATCGCCTCAACTAGCAATCCCCGAGCCTGCGCTTCTTCCAGATGGTCGGCCTGCTTCTGGAATTGCACGAGATGCACCTCGGCCAGGTGAATCAACGTGGCAGGGCGGTCAGGGTGGCCGGCAGGACGCGCAACTAGTGCATCGCGATACAACTGAAGAGGGACATCGAGAGAGGCATCCACGTCCTCGACTTGAGAGAAGATCAACCTAGCCATCGCCAGGTTGGACTGGGCGGCTGCACGGCAAGGGTGATCTAGCGGACAGATACGGAGCGCGTGCTCGAACTCTTCAATAGAACGCTCCAAATCCCGTCTTTCCCCATGCTTTCGATAACGCAAGAGTGCACGATGACCATCGTCCGTTGTATCTTCTAGCTTGCTTCGGGATTCTGGGATTGACTATAGATATATATTAATTGACGATGATTACCATTGATAAAAGTAGCCTACTTACACTGTGGGGGCCGAGGATCGTCGACGCATGTGGATCATCGTGCTCACGCTTCTGCCGTTCAACAGTTACGAATATGGAGGAACACGAGGACACGATATCCCCATCCTGTGGAATGAAGGCAAACGCTGTCAAGATGTTAGAACGTGACTCTTGCACAAAACGCGATCTCACTCACGAAAGCGTTTTGCACTATGGTCCAATAGTTGCTCCACGCTAATTGTTAACTCTCGCAGTTGTTCCCCTGTACCCAATATGGGCTGGAATTCAAAGGATGCGTAGATGTCAAGACGAACAGTGGCCGACAGATCTGACGGTCTACAAACTCGATCATCAATAGCGGCAGTGAAAGAAGGGATCTCACATTGGTATTGGACAATTCCATTCGATGATATCATTGTCCACTGACGAAGGTTTATTTGTGGTCCTCCATCGAAGCCCATTATAATGTACCACAGCAGAAAACCCAGCGGGGAGTCGTCTGAGGCCAAGAGCAACATCTGTTACTCGGATAGCTACCCTGTCGTTAGCAAATATCTGAGTACTGCTTAGAAAAGCGAGTTCCGTACTTGTAATAATCATTTCTCCATTCTCGTCGGTAGGGCCAGATGAAGAGGGGGCTTGTTGTAGTTGCCCTCCGGGGACTACCTTGTTACCTTGCTCTGGCCCCGTGCATTCAGTGACTGCCCTTGTCATGAACAATGCTTGAAAACTTTACGGAGAGACAAGTACATACTCTTTATAACCACTTCTTCAATTTGGTCCGTAGAGCTATCGGAAGAGGACACGTGTTGCACCTGGTCCCCAAATCCAGGTGTTTCTTCGTTGCCTTGTTGTTGTACCAAACATTCGGGCAAGAGGTCTGGAACAGTGGTGGCATGCGGGTCATGCGGGTCACGCTGTGGGACGTGTTGATGTGAGACTAGGGGTAAGGTATGGAAACATACAGTTGAAAAATTTGATGGTCGCTTTTTGATACTCAAGCAGGAGCCCATCGTCAGTTAAAGAGGGAAAGTGGGATGTTGGGGTACACTGCGAAGGACACACCCGGATCGCTCTTAAAGCCTGCACGCGCTTCCACAGAAACACAGCCAAGTCACCCTGCCCACGTTCCACGACGGTGTTTGGACCATACGGGTAGCGCATGGCTCACGGACCTTTCAGCTGAATCTAGGCAGCACTGCATCAATGGCGGCGTATCTACAACCGTAATGTCACACAAACCAAAAAGGTACTGGGAGCATATTGGTAACGCGAACATCCCCATTGCAAAGACAGAATATCCCGTGTCGAGTGCAAAGAAGGAAAGCACAGCTCGAATGGCCTTCTGAGCTGGGCACACGCGACCTTCCCAGAATATAGTCCGTGCATGAGTAATGGGGCAGCTTTTTCCTTCTCGCCACCTCGCTACAGCCTCGCCGTGCAGCTACCCCGCAGAAGCACCCTTGCTTCATAGGCACAATGCCTCGCGAACGGACATGCCCGTTCTCTCGTCCGTTGCCCGTCGCTTGCCCCAGCCAGGCTCCTCGACCTGATCGGTGCTCATCCCACCCTCGCAGCTCGCTCGTTGGGGTCAGCACGGCTTTGGACCGAAGAGTCCTGCGGGCTTTTACCCATACCCCCTGTACATCTTAGCTCACTCCACTCCTGTCGTAGATAGTGCACATCTACTCATTGTCAGGAGCTGGACAATCAACCCGATAGATTGGCTGGAAAGAGATAGGCACATGATCAATGACATTCGGTCGACGACTGGGTCACTACGATACCTGGAAAGAGAAACGCGAAACTGGAAAGAAAAGAAAGGAGATTGGAACTAAATAACTGTTGTCCTCGATCATCATACTGTATTACAGCGCTTTCACAACGCTTCGCAAATCTGTCGAAAATCTAAACGCGTCAGTAGGAGCAGTTGAGGTCTGAAACGAAGGGGGTTGGAGACGCGAACGTATCCGTTGCTTGTTCGCACCTGTAGCTAGGTGGGCGTTGAAGTGGCCAGAGAGGACACCATTGCTAGACGCCTACGATCCCCTCTTCAATGCTGTGACATCCACAGTCCCGGTCACCTGACCGTGAGCTTCCATGGAAGAGGAATGTGTCCAAGAGAACGACTGATCATGTCTACAACCACACCCAAAGTCCAGTTATGGCTATCTTTTGAAAATGTAACCGTAATTGCGCTATCTGTTCCACTTGATAAATGCCGTACATTCGCCGTTCACCCGCTCAAATGGCTGCGATATCTAGGGTTTGCTATCTATGGACGAGAAGGCTACCTCTCTACATCAGAAGCTGGCCCAGATATTAACAATTATACAGCAGGTTTCGACTCGGAGGACCCCAATTACTATTTCATATCAGATGGTAAGGTGTATTGATGTGTCGTAAAACCTCGCTGATGTTGCTAACCTTTTCAGATGCACCTCACCTTGTCGATGTTGATGTAGTGGATGACAGGACATCGAATACTTCAGAATTGTCTACCCGCCGCAGAGACTTCAGTGCCAATGTGATTGAGCGAGATGGCACCTGCGTGTTAACAGGAAATCCAGCGAGGCAATGTGTTGCATGCCATATCATCCCCCATGCGAAGGGAAACAACGTATGTCCTTATGAATCTCTATCAAGCAACTTTCTCACTTGATCAAGTACATGCGGAACATGGTCCATCACCGAGGTGAAGCATATTCGGATTTCACCAATGACCTGGACAACATCGACGACACTCGGAATGGACTTCTGCTATCAAACTTGTTCCATCTCTCATTTGG
This sequence comes from Tylopilus cervinicoccineus, assembly GCA_038094635.1. Taxonomy (NCBI): domain Eukaryota; kingdom Fungi; phylum Basidiomycota; class Agaricomycetes; order Boletales; family Boletaceae; genus Tylopilus; species Tylopilus cervinicoccineus. The sequence continues at coordinate 56,085 of JBBPUK010000072.1, read as the reverse complement.
ACTCGGTGAACTAGCATTTCTGAAGGTCTGCTATTATTTGAAATTTATATCCAGGTCTATTTAATCAAATATCTCGTAGACTCCCAACTTTGCGTTGACCGTTGATGATGTTCCTTATGCAGATGCCACACAAAGGGAAGCGAGTCCAGACAGTCGGATTACATTGCACCATTTCGTTGACCCATCTGCGCTGGGCGACTTGATCACCAATGCTGCTCCCCACAATACTGATGCACGGCAGCCTCAAGACACTAGCGAATGGCCACCTAGTATCATTCTCGATCTCTTCTATGCTGTGGGTGCTATCAACGCATGGAGTCCACAACCCTTTATCAAATATGTCCGGAGACGGTCAAAGGATGTTTATTACAACGACGAAGATGACGACGAAGATAATGACAATGTGTTGGATAGTAGTGGGCCAAGTCATATCGTTACTCAGATGGGCGATCAAACAACAGGACAATCTGGATCTGGACGTTATGCTCTACGCAGTAGAAACAAGACGTCGAACGTTCGCCCGAAAGAAAAACGCCTTGCTGATCTGATGGATGGGGTGTTTGCGCTATGGATGCAGGCTTCGAGGGTGGACAAGCCAAAGCCGGAAAACGATCGTGCTTCGAGTCTTGCTCGCAACGAAGACATTGAGATGTGGTTACAATCGGTAGAGGATCCCACAACAAATTAACCACTTTTCTATAAAGCGATGTGCATTAATGATGGCTACGTAGCGTCGGATCCACTGACTAAGTGGTCGGCCTCTTCGAGTCAGGAAGGCCCAACACAGAATTCTCAAGACTACGCATGTCACCACCTTCATAGTTATGACATCATCTTGAACCATCATGCCCTCGATTCCTACATCAGCAAGCACGATTAGCGCACTCTGCAGCATTGAGTATAACCGCTGGTCCAGAGTGAGCAGAAGCACAGAGTTGAGAAAAATCGTTTGCGGAGTAGGAACTGCTCGAAGCCCGGCAACTGGCGGATCTCCTGGAGTCGTCTAACCCGCTCGATTGCGAGCGAACGGTGCTTGTCAGCGTCATGGCGCCGGAGCGTCGTCGCATCATGTGCTACGCCTTGCGTCTGTTCCATCGCAGATAATGATTTCTCGCGAGCAGCACCTGCAAGCTCTCATGCGGCAGAGATATCACGAAGCCTACGGGCGTGATCCGGATGAGCGGCCAACAAGTCTTGATGAGAGCTACGAAGCTGGAATGATTCTCCCCAACACGATCGAGCGACCTTGCTCAAGCCACTACAGCGGTTTTGGAAATCCGAAGGCCAGTGCTACAGCTGCAGCCTCCCGGACGATATCAACGCCTTGACTGATTTTATCGTAACGATGTGAAAGAGAAAGGGCAACCCAAACGAGCTGAGGAACGAGGGCGAGGGCGACAGAGTACGCACGTAGAAGAGTGTGATGGTGGACAAGGCGAGCACACAATATCCATCGCTGTGAAGCATGAAACCTGACGTCAATGAGGCCCACAGGTGGATGGAACAACATGTGCATATAGCGAAATTGCCTTGTCGAGGTCGCGCGGTTCCACAAGGCACTGAAAACGAATTGTAACGAAATGCCCCAGGTCATTACAGTAATTCCTAACAAGTTGACAGCAGTTCGAAGAACGGACAAATACCATGGCACATTTTTTCGAACAGCATGCATACGCTCTGTTCCCGATCAAAACCGTATGGTAATCCAGCACAAGCTCAGGATCATTCCTGAGTTTGCCCGGGCGTCCTCAAATTCGGGAGGCTGCTACCCTGCTCCCACAACATATGGTCAGACGTCGCCGTGGTGCCATACTTCACCTGTTTATTCAGGTATTCCGTAAAAGGTCTATCTGTTTCTGGCGCCGTCTGCAAACGTGCGAGATCTCCGAGCACCTTCATCACCTCTGGATAGTTGGCTAAAAATGGATAGATGGTGGTATCGACGCCGGCTGTATAGATTCGCAGGCAGCGGTCATCTACGTCCCGCTCAGGAAACGTGACGGAGAACGATGGTGGTTGAGCAAGATCGGCCAAGATTGCGATGTAGGGCTGCGAGTTGGAGCTTGGTTTGCTGTTTGCGCTGGTCAGAAATTCACTTCTTCGCGTGATGTCGTGTAAAGAGCCTTTCGAATGCTTAGACTCCCGAGCCTTGTCAGAGATGAAGATCTGCGACATTCGCGATGCGATCGGTTCAGCTCCCTTGAAATAGATCGGTATCATCTTATCGATCAGCGGTTGCGGGTGGAAGCACTGCACTGCACTCGTTCTCTGCCAGTGCCGTAGCGTCCACTCCTCCAAGCTGCGTCGTAGACCATCAGATATCAAGTTGTATCACGAAGAAATCTGAAAGACCAACCCCAATTCCTGTCCTGCCTTCGATCCAGCAATGATCGCCTCCATGCATACCCAGTGCGAGAAATTGAGATACGCATCCTTGAACATCGCGCGCGCCGTCGATGCTTGCATATCTTTTCTGTCCCACATCTTAGGTCCAAAGATAAATTCGAGCCAATCCACGACGGGAATCATTTCGCAATCAGCGATATGCGCTTCCCACGCCTCTGGAATCCCGGTATTTACGTTCTTCGCGCGAGTGCGGACGAACAGGTCCTTAGACAACAGCCAGAGAAGCCGGCTAGCGAGTTCGCCACGCTGACCGATGTCGATCATTCCAGAATTGACCACCTTATACAGAGTGTTCAGAGATGTGCCCAGCTTTTCAGGCTTTTCGTGCAAATCGTATGCAGCCACGCATGACAGGAACGGTTCTGATGGATAAGTCGTGAATAGCCAGTTACGGTCCAACGTCGTCGCAAGGCAGATGCGTAGATGGCTCGCCACGCCTTTCTTGACATACTCGACCGAATCGGGGTGTCCAAGTGTCACATTGAGACCAAATCTCTGTCCCAATATCGCTAGCACATGGTTCTTGTCACTGGGATCGAAAGTCCCACATCCATATAACTTCGTGGATGTCGTGCGCCACACGTAGCGAGAATCTTGATAGGTTTTCTTCAGAGAATGCCACCTGCGACAGCCTAAGTAAAGGGGAATAACTGGTTAAATGGGAAGGAGCATTACAAGGGTCGTCCATAGCCCAAGATGTGATCCATCATTGAAACCTCCTCTGCACCGATGTCTCCCAGCCGTCGTGCATTTTGATCCCAACCAAGTTGAGTGTAAGGCGAGAAAAGATGTTGCCCATCTATAGCAACCCGAGAAGAATTATCTAACACGACAGTTCATTAGTAAGCTCAAAACTTGAACCAGTATGGAAATACCTACATCTGTGATTGGGTGGTGAGAAGTCGGCGACCCTAGAAGTGGTGGAAGCAAACACAACCCAGATGGCATGACTTCCTGCATGGGAGTAGTTGCTCACTGCTCTGCAAAAGACGTCTGCTGGGCGATATCCATTTGGTTCTCGAACATGATGGCTGAGTGGGTGTGCTTCATCCATTGCGATCACCAGCGTCGGCCGGTCGCCAGGCTCTGGGAATAGGTTTGTGATTCGTTCACCGATTCTCTTGTACGCTTCGAAGAGGAGAGTGGAAAAACGGGGGGAGACAAGCGGGTGGGGATCTCGTTGCACCGCCTTTTGTTTTTTTGCTTATAACGCAATCATCAGTCATCACATCTCCGTCAGAGAAGAATACTTACCGGACACAGCGAGACTTTGAAATTGTTCAGTAACATCACCCTCAGAAAGATGAGAATGAACCTGCAAATATTGTTCAGCGGATATCATTATAATCGAGGTTGAGTGACCCATCCACACCTTTTCGTACTTTTCAGAGAGTTTTTCGAAGAAGTCGTTCCTGAAAGAATTCTTGCCAGGGTCTTTCATATCACACATCATGTCGACCCAGCGCATGGTTTCTTTCGTGGAACTGCGGGTGTGACGTGCCTTCGCTAGATATTCATCGAGCGTATCAAACAGAGCGATGAAGAAAGCATAACAAACGGTCTGGTACTCCTCCACAAGAGGTGGAAAGTTGGTCAAGATGTCCGCCGGGATACCATCACGGTGAGGAAATCCCACGACATCTTGTTTCTCGCGCAAGTTCATGTATATTACGATGACATCCTTCTTTCTTAGCTAGATTCGTGTGAGCCTTCCCGAATGTCTGCGATGCAACGGGTTACCCTTACCTCTGTTAATATCCTGGATTTTCCTGTTCCAGAACTCTGTACGATGGAACAAAATTTGGCGTAATATGGAGATTCGCTCTTATTTTCCTCAAACAGCTTCTGATTGCATGTCAAATATTCGTAAAAACCATCGACGGCTGCACCACGATACTCCTCCGCAAAGGATGCTGCCAAGCCCAGAAGTTGATCTATTGAGGTCGTTATGTTAGTAGTGCATCCCACACGGCACCGGTTATATTCACTAACCAGAGTCTTTGACGGGCTCTGTCCCTGGAGTTTTTGGCACTTGGGTAGTTGCTGATGCCTTGAGGACAGCTAGCACATAGACAGCATTTGGTTGGAAACTGTCAAGCGAGGATCAAAGACACATCATACCGAGGTTTCGAATCTCGTAAAATGATTTACGCTTCCAAGCAGAAGTGAGCATGTCTCCTAATTCCGGGTATGCAGCGATTAGTCTTCGTGCATGTTTGGGGATCTGGTATTTCTTTTCCAAGTCGTCGTTCGAGTTTTCAATGATAGCATAGAGGAGCTCAATCTGCCCAGCCATATCGGAGACGCTAGCCAAGAGGCTCTCTTCAAGGTCTTTCTCCACTGCCTTATCAAACGCGAGCTGTTCATCAGTGGTGGCATCGAGAGGATCTGCGAGGATTTCGAGGGGCATGGTTAGTCTCAACCCACGATCAACACCACCGACAATTGGCGATTATGTCAACCACAGTCACAATCCACGCTTGGTAAACTTTCCCCACGCTCTTGTGCCAAAGTCCACCTACGTTCATTTGTGTCGTGCAGTCGTGCGTAGACCAGAGTATTACCGTTGGTCGTGAACGCTGATCGCATTTCTGGCATGTGTCTCTCTATACTCTATCCCTGCCATGGCGATGGGCTCGATAGGCGACGTCAGTCGATGCACGGGGTTGTTCCTCTTGCGCTGCATTTGGTGCGCTAACGGGGTCACCAATATCCGGGGCCACAAATTCTGCGACAGGGGCTTCGAGGACGTTGGTTGGTACGCTGGCACGTACTTGAGGCTTTTCTTTACATCAACGTGGGCGCTCACAGTATTCTAGGCGGCGTCCCGTTATTCTTGGTGTGCTTGTTGCCGCAGACGCGATATCTGCATCTCGGCAGGTTGATGGGCAAGTTTTGAAGCGAGTTGTTGGTGCCTTTATACAAGCACCGGAATAATGTTGCAAGCATATAAATGTAGAGCGACGGTGTAACGGCGCTGCCGTGACTCGTACCGACCTCGGGCCTCACTTAGGTCCTGCCACATCAGACTATACCCTTGACATGGACGACAGATGCTACCCCCACAATCTTTACTCGATATGGTATTATTCAGTCTTTCAACCTTATACCCTACTCGTTTATCGTATATAAGGCCTACCTACTACGTCGTCGTGCCCCAGTCAGAATAGAGAGGATTTTACCCAGTCTATTGTTGACTCTTCATCTTGTGACCTCTCACCTTTCTCGGAAGGCAGCCGTCGCAGACGGGCTCTCACATATTATGGGTGTATATCTACTAATTCGCGATAGAATATAGTTATTCTTGAAGTATTTGATACGGCCACACATTTGTAGATTGGCCGAGTATGCCATCTTGACAGGCTTACGCTTTCGCTGTTCTCAGAAAATAGAATACATACAGAATTTGTTGTTCTTCCACGCCAGGACATGTCATCACACGCACGGATTCGTGACTCCCCTTGCCCAGCCCACAACCTCAACCTCCAAGCGGCTCCGCCCCCTATAAGAGCGGACCCAAGGCTGTTAAGGGTGTTATGCGTTGAGAATGTGACCATGAGGACCGAGGCCAACTGCATCCCTCAAAGTCGAGATGGCAGGGTACATTGCATTGAAGGACAGCACGGAGGATGCGATGGCGGTGCATACAAGGAATGCATTGGCCTTGGACGGTCTCGTAAACATATTGGAGTTATATGATCAACTTGGATTTTGACTGGGATCTGTGATGGCAGGCGTCATATACTTACAAGTTGGTACACTAAAATGTTCGCTGGAAAGCAGTGATAAAGGCACTCAGAAGCAAGGACGTTGATCATATATAGCTATCCCAACAGCGTAATATCAAGAAATGACAGAGCAAGCGAACCTGTGCATGTGCACGAGGTATAGAAGACCATGGTAGTGAAGGGAGCATAGACAGCCAAAAAATCAAAGACCTACATGAATGAAGGGAACCCACTCTGCGAACGACACTTCACGATCTCGAAGATCCGCAATCGCTTCGTGCAGTGCATGCGCTGCTTCCCGATAATCTGGCCTCGCGCCGTTCCGAAATAGTTCCACATATACGGCCCTGGCCACATCAGGCGCAAGCTTGTCGCTGATCGACCACATCGTACCAACGACCCCTCCGTACCCCGCAAATAACATTCCGGCCGCCATATGAATGGCCTCGTCGGAGAGATGCTTCTCGCCCTTTGCCGTCTGACATGCAGAGAGAAACGCGAGCCCACCACGGGGACGCGACAATGCAATGATGTCACGCAGCTTCAGACGGCGCTTATTAGCAAGACAAAGGCCGCTGTCCACACCATCTTGAATTCCATGGCAAGCAAAATGGACCCAGTCGGATTCCTTCATCAGCGTGAGAACTTCCTCGACTGTTCCGTCAGAGGTCTCCAACAAAAGGGTCTGTGCCGAAGGTGAATTCCTAATGACTTCTTTGATGCGTTCCAACTCGATGTGAACACCTGGAAGTGGGCCATGGCCGTCTGAGGGGGGTTGGCGGACAGCAAGAAGGCGGAGATCAGCACTAGCATGTGCTGCATCAGGATCAGAGGAACCCGAAAGAATGCTGAGAGTAGGGACATATGACGAGACAACAAAATCAAACACTTTATGCCCGGGGTTTGAATATTGTCTGTCGTAGAAACCAGCCGCATGGATGGGAAGAAATGCGAGAGGGCCAGTCGGACACCAAAAAATGCGTGATGGATCCCCAGGTGTCTGTTTGAAGACACGGATGAATGGGTCAGTTGTAAATTTATATGCAGCAAGTAAAAAAATAAAACAACACATACCGAGAGGGCGATTGCATCCAGGACTGGCTTGACGACACCCTGCCACAAGGGGGACAAGATAGATTCCCAGCTGATGCCGTCCTGCGGCACGGGCATCCCCTCCCGTGCATGACGAACAAAATCTTTGAGAATGCTCTGAAGATCATTGGATCGCTTGAAAGTAAAACGAGGGAGTGGGACATGAATGACATGATCCACGTCGAAAAAACGATCAACGCATCGCAGCGTGTCTCTGCCGCATTGAGTATGACGACCGGCCCAGAGTGGGCTGAAGCACGGAGACGTGAAAACTGTTTTCGAAGTAGGAATCGCTCGAAGCCTGGTAACCGGCGGATCTCCTGGAGCAGTCTATCTCGCTCGATTGCGAGCGCACGGTGCTTGTCAGCCTCCTCATGTGAGGACATGGTCGCATAGTGTGCCAAATCTCGAGGGTGCTCCACTGTGGATAATGATTTCTCGCGAGCGGCACCAGCATGCTCCAACGCGGCAGAGAGTTTGCGAAGTTTGTGTGCATAATCCGGATGGCTGAGCGACAAGTCTTCATGAGAGCTTCGAAGCTGGAACAATTCTCCCCAAACGATCGAGCGACCTTGCTCAAGCCACTCCACCGCCGTTTCCGGGAATCCTGAGTCCAGAGCGGCAGCAGCAGCCTCCCGGACCACATCGACACCTCGACTGAGCTCATTATAACGCTGGGTCAGAGAGAGCCCAGTCCATGCGAGCTGTGGGAGGAGACTGACAGCGACAGAATAGGCCTGGAGGAGAGTGTGATGGCCGATGAAGCGAGCACATGATATCCACTCCTGTGATGCACCAAATCGGATATCAATGGCGCCAACGGGGGATGAGGCGACGTGCGAATGAAGGGAAATTGCATTCTCGAGGTCATGTAGTTTTCCAAGGTGCTTAAAACGAGTTTTAAGGGTGATCCCGAGGCTGTTGAGATAGCCAGGCTTCTCGGGGTGCCCGTGAGGGGTGAGGTCAATGGCATCCCTCTGGGTCGAAATCGCATCCTCGAGGTCACGCAGCCGACCAAGACGCTCAAAACGAGTGGAAAGAGAGACGCTGAGGTTGTTGAGATAGCCAGGCTTGGAAGAGTGTCCACGGGGGGTGAGGGCAACTGCACCCCGCAGGGCGGAAATTGCGTCCTCGAGGTCAGACAGCTTCCCCAGGCATCCAAGACGAGTTAAGAGGGAGACGCCGAGACCATTGAGATAGTCTGGTTTTTCAGGGTGATCCTGAGGTATCAGTTCACTGGCATCTCTTAGAGCCGAAACTGCGTCCTCGAGGTCACACAGTTCCCCGAGGTGCTCAAAGCGAGTTCTGAGAGAGATGCCAAGATTATCAAGAAAGGCAGGCTTGAGAGGGTGTTCATGAGGAGTAAGGTCAACTGCATTCCTCTGTGTCAGTACTGCCTCCTCAAGGTCGCGCAGCTCCCTGAGGTACCCAAAACGAACGAAGAGGGAGAGGCCAAGGCTGCTAAGATAGCCGGGCTTGTCAGGATGTCTGGGAGGAGTGAGACCAACAGCATCTCTCTGGGCTGAAATGGCGTCCTCGAGGTCACGTAGCTCCCCGAGGCGCCTAAACCGAGCTCTGAGGGAGCCACCAAGGCCGCTAAGACAGCCGGGCTTGTTGGGGTGGTCCTGAGGAGTAATGTCAATGGCATTCCTCTGGGTTGAAATTGCGTCCTCAAGGTCACGCAGCTCCCCGAGGTACTCGAAACGAGTTCTAAGGGATATGCCGAGATTGTTAAGATAGCCGGATCTGCTAGAGTGTTCATGGGAAGTGTGGTCAACAGCATCTCTCTGGGCCGAAATTGCATCTTCAAGGTCATGCAACTCCCCAAAGCGCTCAAAACGAGTTTTAAGGGAGACGCCAAGGCTGTTAAGACTGTTGGGTCTGTAGGAGTGATCCTGAGGAGTGAGGTCAACGGCCCTCCTCAGAGTCGTAATTGCGTCCTCAAGATCATGCAGCTTCCCGAGGTGCTCAAAACGAGTTAAGAGGGAGGCGCCAAAGTTGTGAAGACGGCTGAGCTTGTCGGGGTGTTCGTGAGGGGTGAGCTCAACGGCATCTCTCTGAGCCGAAATTGCATTCTCGAGGTCATGCAGCTCCCCGAGGCGCTCAAAACGAGTTCTGAGGAAGACGGCGAGGTTATTAAGATGACCGGGCTTGAGGGGATGTCCATGAGGAACGAGGCCAACAGCATTTCTCTGAGTTGAAATTGCATCCTCGAGGTCACGCAGTCCTCCAAGGCATTTGAATCGAGTGAAGAGGCAACCACCGAGGGTGTTCAAACGAGCAGGCTTGTCAGGGTGTGTGTGAGGTGTAAGCTCAACAGCATCTCTTAGAGTTGAAATTGCGTCCTCAAGGTCACCTGGCTCCCCTAGGCGCTCGAAACGAGTCTTCAGATCGATCCCGAGGCTATTTAGACAGATAGGCTTGTGAGGGTGCCCAAGAGGAATGAGGTCAACGGCATCCCTCCGGGTCGAAATTGCGTCCTCGAGGTCACGCAGCTCCCCGAGGCGCTCAAAACGAGTTAAGAGGGAGACGCCCAAGTTGAGAAGATAACTGAGCCTGTCAGGGTGTCTGAGAGGAGTAAGGTTAACGGCTTCCCTGTGAGTCGAAGTGGCACCCTCGAGGTCATGCGGCTCCCCAAGGCGTTCGAAACGAATGGAGAGGGAGACACCTAGGTTGCTAAGCCGATTGGCCATCTCGGGATGTCCATGAGGGGTAAGGTCAATGGCATCCCTCTGAGCTGAAATTGCGTCCTCGAGGTCATGCAGCTCCCCAAGCTGCTGAAAACGAGTGCTGAGGGATGTGCCAAGGTCATAAAGACGACTGGCCTTGTCAGGATGTTCATGAGGAGTGAGGCCAATGACATCCCTCTGGATCGAAATTACGTCCTCGAGGTCGCGCAGCTCCCCGAGGTGCTCAAACCGAATAGAGAGAGAGAGGCCGAGGTTACTAAGAAACATGGGTTTGTCAGGGTGTCCGTGTGGAGTGAAGTCAACAGTATCCCTCTGAAATGAAATTGTGTCTTCAAGGTCATGCAGCTCTCCGAGGTGCCTAAAACGAGTGAAGAGGGAGACACTGAGATTGTGAAGATAGCTGAGCTTGTCAGGGTGTCCGTGAGGGGTGAGCTCGACAGCATCCCTCAAGGCGGAAATTGCGCCCTCAAGGTCACGCAGATCCCCGAGGTGCTTGAATCGACTCTGTAACGCCAGACCAAGATATCCTAATAATACGCAAGATCGATCATCCCGAGTTGCAGTAGACTTGACTAATTTCTCTAAAATTGAGATCGCTTGCTGCAAGTCGGCCGTATTGCCAATTTGATAGAAGCGATGCAATAGCTGGACACTAAAAACATGCAGCTCCTCGTCTGCGGTGTGTGAGGTAGAATCCTGTCCCATCTGCGATTGGTCATTCATTCTGCAGCTAACATGCAGCTGCCGCACAAAAATTGCAGCCCGCTTTTCCTGACTGCCTGTACCACTCAGTTGCATCAGTTCATCCAGCAATGCATCAATAGGTGTTTCCTCTACGTGGTCCCTCTTCTTCTGCAATTGCACGTGATGCACTGTAGCCAGGTGAATCAACGTGGAAGGACGGTCGGGGTGGCCGACCGGACGAGCACCCAGTGCATCGCGATACAGCTGAAGAGGAACATCAAGGGAGACGTCCATGTCGTCGGACAGGCAGGAAATCAGCTTTGCCATTGCCAAGTTCGACTGAGCAGCTGCACGGCAAGGATGGTCCAGGGGACAAATATGGAGCGCACGCTCAAACTCTTCAATAGAATGCTCCAAGTCGTGTCTTTCCCCATGCTTTCGGTAACGCGAGAGTGCACTGTGCCCATTGTTTGTTGCATTTTCTAGCTCGTCTCGGGATTCTGGAGTTGACTATGGATACACCACTTAACGAGGATCGCACTGACACAAGTCGCCTGCTTACAGAGTGGGGGTCAAGGAGTGTCGACGTTGATGAATGATTTTGCTCGCGCTTCCGCCATTTGACAGTAACAAAAATTGATGAACACGGAGACACAACGTCCCCGTCCTTTGGAGAGAAGCCAAATGCTACTGAAACGTCAGTGCCCCGCGTCTTGTGGAAAACACTGTCCCACTCACGAATGCCTTTTGCACTGTGGTCCAATAGTTGGCCCACGCTGATTGCTAAGTCTCGCAGTTGCTCCCCGATTCCCAACATAGGCTGGAATTCAAAGGATCCATACACCTCAAGACGAACCGTTGCCGACAGATCCGACGGCCTACAAACTCGATTATAACTGGTGGCAGTCGGAGAAGGGGGTCTTACAATGGTATCGGGCCACTCCATTCGACAATATCGTTGTTCATCGACGAAGGCTTATTTACTGTTCTCCATTCAAGGCCATTATGATGTACCACAACTGAAAACCCAGCGGGGAGTCGTCTGAGGCCAAGAGTAACATCCGTCGCTCGGATAGCTACCCAGTCATCAGCAAATGTGTGAAGACTCTTTAGAAAAGTGAGTTCCATACTTGTAATAATCATCTCTTCGTTCTCGTCTGTGGCACTACAAGCAGGGGCGATGTGATGTGGTTGGCCGCCAGGTCCAGGGACTACTTCCTTGCATTGTTCCTGCCCGGTACTCTTGGTCGCTATCTTTCCATGAGAAATCTTTGCGAGTTGGGTAGAGAAGCAAGCACGTACTTGTTAAAATCGCATCTTCGTTTTCGTCTGTAGAACTTGACGAAGAGGATACGTGTTGTAGCTGGTGTCCAGATCCGGGGGTTTCTTCCTTCTTTTGTTGCTGATCCACATGCTCAGAGGAGGGGTCGGGAGCGGCGGAGCCCTGTGGGTCGGGCTGCAGCACGAGTCGATACATAGAACAGGAACAAGGTATGGAAACCTACAGTTGGAATGCCCGATGGTTGGTTTCTTGTACTTAAGCAGCAACCCATTGTCAGGAGATCGAAATGCGGAGGTGCACTGTAAGGGACTTAACTGGAGCGTTCTTAAAGCTCAGACTCGCTTCCACAGCACCATACCCTGTCCACGTTTTGCGGCAGTGCTTGATTCCTGTGAGCAGCACTGCTTATATCGGCACTGTTATGAATCGAAACGGCATCAGGAGTACATTGGTGACACAAACGCCCTCATTGTCAGATCTGAATATTCCATGTTGAGTGCAAGAAAGGTCTGGCTCGAACCATACCATCGTTTGCAGAATGACTTTGTGTTGGGACTACTGATAGCAAGCCGAACAGCCGATAGTCCACCTCAGGCAGCACTTTTTCAGACTCCGACAGTCTTGCAGTCCCATTTCCCTTGTAGACGGTAATAGGTCTCTTAGACTACGCATCTTACGGGCCTCGCATAGCCAAAATAAATCAGGCCTTGACAGACCAATTTTCCTTGTGTTGGGAAATGGGTCTGTAAGACCGTCGGAGCTCGAGAAAAGTGCTGCCAAGGGTGGGTCGCTGGTAGTCCTGGTCACCTGACCGTGAGCTTCCATGAAACCCATGGAAGAGGAATGTGTCCAAGAGAACGACCGATCATGTCTACAACCACACCCAAAGTCCAGTTACGGCTATCTTTTGACAATGTAATTGTGACTGCGCTGTCTGTTCCACTTGAAAAATGCAACACACTTGCCGTTCACCCGCTCAAATGGCTGTGATATCTAGGGTTTGCGATCTATGGACGAGAAGGCTACCTCTCTACATCAGAAGCTGGCCCAGAGATCGACAATTATACAGCAGGTATCGACTTGGAGGACCCTAATTACTATTTCATATCAGATGGTAAGGTGTATTGATGTGTGGTAAAACCTTGCTAATTGTTGCTAACCTTTTCAGGTGCACCTCACCTTGTCGATGTTGATGTAGCGGACGACAGGACATCAGAGCTTTCAGAATCATCTACCCGCAGAAAATATTTCAGGACCAATGTGATTGAGCGAGATGGCACCTGCGTGTTGACGGGAAATCCAGCAAGGCAATGCGATGCATGCCATATCATCCCCCATGCGAAGGGAAGCAACGTGTGTCCTCATGAATCTTCCATCAAGCAACTTTCTCACTTAATCAAGTACATGCGGAACATGGTCCGTCACCGAGGTGAAGCATATTCGGATTCCACCAATGACCTTGACGACATTAATGACGCTCGGAATGGACTTCTGCTACTACACGTGTTCCATTTCTCATTTGGACTGGGTGAATTAGCATTCCTTAAGGTCTGATGTCGTTTGAAATTTCCGTCCAGGGCTATTGACTCGAGTATCTCGTAGACTCCCAACTTTGCATTGACCGTTGATGACATTCCTTATGTAGATGCCACACAAAGTGAAGCGAGCCCAGACAGTCGGATTACATTGCACCATTTAGTTGACTCATCTGCGCTTGGCGACTTGATTACCAATGCTGCTCCCCACAATACTGATGCACGGCAGCCTCAAGACACTAGTGAATGGCCACCTGGTATCATTCTTGATCTCCTCTATGCTGTGGGTGCTATCAACGCATGGAGTCCACAATCCTTTATCGAATATGTCCGGAGACGGTCAAAGGATGTTTATTACAACAACGAAGATGACGACGGAGATAATGACAATGTGTTGGATAGTAGTGGATCAAGTCATGTCGTTACTCAGATGGGCGATCAAACAACAGGGCAATATGGATCTGGACGTGATGCCCTACGTAGCAGAAACAAGACATCAAACATTCACCCGAAAGAAAAACGGTTTGCCGATTTGATGGATGGGGTGTTCGCGCTGTGGATACAGGCTTCGAGGGTGGACAAGCCAAAGCCAGAAGATGATCATGCTTCGAGTCTTGCTCGCAACGAAGGCATTGAGATGTGGTTACAATCGGTAGAGGATCCCACAACAAATTAACCACTTTTCTATAAAGCGATGTGCATTGATGATAGCTACGCAGCGTCGGATCCACTGACTAAGTGATCCGCTTCTTCGAGTCAGGAAGTGCCCAATACACAATTCTCAAGACTACGCATGTCACCGCCTTCATACTTATGTCATCGTCTTGTCTTTCATCTTGAACCATCATGCCCTCCATTCCTACATCAACTCTGTGGGCGATAGGCCGGGCTGCAAGTCGGGGACGCTCGGAGGCCCACTGCATAGTCCCTCGTGTCTATCTCACTGATTATGGTACCGCAACAAGTGCTGACGATCTTTCTCGTCTTGCTGCTACGCATGTTGTCTCTGTTCTCGAGCAGAACGTCGACCTACCGTCTTTTATAAAGGAGGAGAATAGACTACATATCATGATCACGGATACCTCCCGAGCGGACCTGCTCCAGCATCTGGACAAAACGACTGCCTTCATACAGGCTGCGTTGGAGGAAAACAAGACCAACGTTGTCGTGGTAGGCCCATCGAGCTAAATCCCGGTAGTTCTGGACTAGGTATGACAGTTTAACAGGTTCATTGTCTGATGGGCATCAGCCGCAGCGCGACGGTAGTGTGTGCATATTTAATTGCACACAAGTATATGGGAGCAGAAGAGGCGGTCGCCTACGTGCAATCCAAACGACCGGGCGTCTGTCCCAATCTAGGGTTCAGACAACAACTCGAAAAATATGCGTCCAAGTATGAATCAGATCGACCGCTATGTTTGCTGGAAAAGGTCGAAGAAGGAATTGCACTTCGGACGACTTGAGGTAGATTTCTTAGCATAGATATACGATACGATTGACTATGTGCCTTACCATGCACTGTATCTCGTATTCCTACACACCGTATTCGAATGGCAGCGCTAATATCGGCGATGCCTGTAGCAACTGCATCAACTGAATCGCGTTCACAAATCAGGATCGAGATGCAAGTCAAGGTCAAAGAGCATGTCTGTGAGGATTGGCACTAGGACCGAGCCGCTGAGCAGGGGGTTCAACTTTTAGGTGATGCGGTGGGCGCTGCTGCAATCTGTGAGTAGACAACAAAGGAGGTAATCCAGATAGCCCGCTCACGTCGTCCAACCGAGTCGGTCACTCCGAGAAATCCGAGGGGTGCCCCAGCATTGAGTCGGCCTCATCCCATCTTCTCCTTATTCGGGAAGGGCAGAAAAAATAGCGGTGGTGGCGGTTGACTAGGCAAATTCATGTCTGGTATGTTTGGTGGCACTGACGCCAACGTACTAAGCCGTTGGGCAGTTCAGGGTATGGTGCCGAGGCTGAAAGAAATGAATAATATAAGTGAGACAACGAAAAAAAAAAAAAAAAAAAAAAACCCTCTTTGGCCTTCTTGATTTTTTCTAAATGATGTGAACCCGTGTTTCCTGGTCTTTTAGCTTGGATTCCGAGCATTTTCTAACGGGATACTGTAGTGAAAACCTGACAAGCCGTCCCTGTCCTGTACATTCAACTTGTATTATCTGTGTAATACAGATATAACTCGAGTCCATTCACACCGTAAGTAGACAACAGCAGTGCCAGGCGAGCGAGTCAGATAATCAAAGCCCTACATGAATGAATGGAACCCACTCAGTGAACGACACCTCGCGATCTCGAAGGTCCCCAATCGCTTCATGCAGTGCACGTGCAGCCTCCCGATAATCTGGTCTTCCGCCGTCTCGAAAGAGATGCACGTATATGGCCTTGGCCACATCGGGGGCAAGCCTATCACTGATCGACCACATCGTGCCGACGACACCTCCGTACCCCGCAAACAGCATTCCAGCCGCCATATGGATGGCCTCGTCAGAGAGATGCTTCTCGCCCATCGCTGTCTGACATGCAGAGAGAAACGCAAGCCCGCCACGAGAACGTGACAACCCAGTCATGTCACGCAGCCGCAGTCGACGGTTATGGGCGAGACAAAGCCCGCTATCTGCACCATCTTGAACCCCATGGCAAGCAAAATGGACCCAGTCTGACTCTTTCATCAGCTCAAGCACTTCCTCCACTGTTCCTTCAGAGGGCTCCAGGAGGAGGACGGGTGCTGAATTACTGACCACATCTTTGATGCGTTCCAACTCGACGTGGACACCTGGAAGTGGACCATGGCCATCTGAAGAGGGTTGGCGGACGGTAAGGATGCGGAGATCCCTGCAAATAGGTTCTGTCTCAGAATTGGACGATCCCAAAAGGCTACTGAGAGTAGGGATGTATGACGAGACGACGAAGTCAAATACTTTGTGGCCGGGTTTCGAATACTCTCTGTCATATAAGCCAGCTGCGTGAATAGGAAGAAATGCGAGAGGTCCAGTCGGACACCAAAAAATACGTGATAGTTCCCCAGGCGTCTGCTCATGGATACAGGTGAGCAAATTGACTGTCAACCCAAGTAACGACACGTACCGAGACAGCCATCTGATCCAGAACTGGTTTCACGACGCCTTTCCATAAGGGTGATAAGATGGTTTCCCAGCTGACGCCTTCATGTGGTACAAGTATCCCTTCCCTTGCGTGACGGACGAAATTTTTGAGGATGTTCTGAAGGTCAGTGGATCGCTTGAGAGGGAAGCTGGGAAGTGGGACATGAATGACATGATCCACGTCGGCAAGAACGATCAAAGCATCGCAGCGAGACTCTGTAGCGTTGAGCATGACAACCGGTCCAGAGTGCGCTGCAACACGGAGGTGAGAAAACTGTTTGCGTAGTGGGAATTGCCTGAACCCTGGCAAACGGCGAATCTCGTGGAGCAGACCATCTCGTTCGATTGCAAGCGCACGGTGCTTGTCTGCCTCTTGGCGCAAGGACACTGTCGTATGATGTGGCATATCTTGAACTCGTTCCGAGAGTAGGGACAGTGATTTTTCACGAGCAGCACCCGCAGACTCCAAGGCGGCAGAGAGTTCGCGAAGTTTGTAGGCATGATCTGGATAAGCGGACGACAAATCTTCAAAAGGGCTACGAAGGTGGAAGAGTTCCCTCCAGACAATAGAGCGTCCATGCTCGAGCCACTCTACAGCGGTTTCCGGGGACCCTGAGTCCACAGCTACAGCTGCAGCCTCCCGAACAACATCAGCGCCTTGACTGAGTTCATCATAACGATGTGAGAGAGAGAGGCCAATCCATGCAAGTTGAGGAAGAAGTGAAATGGCAACAGAATATGCATGTAGGAGAGTGTGATGACGGGCACGGCGAGCGCATGATATCCATTTTTGAGATGCTTGAAAGCGAACCTTGATAGGGCCGACAGGGGATAAAGCAGCATGGGAATATAGAGAAATGGCTTTCTCAAGGCCACCAAGCTGCCCGAGGCGTTCGAAAAGAACGAAGGAGTTGCCAAGGCTGTTAAGACGGCTGGGCTTGAGAGGGTGATCAGGAGGAGTGAGGTGGATAGCATCCCTCTGTGCCGAAATGGCATCCTCGAGATCATGAAGCTTCCCAAGGTGCTCAAAACGAGTTCTGAGGGATATGCCAAGGTTGTAAAGACGGGCAGGTTTGTCAGGGTGATCAGGGGGAGTGAGGTCGATGGCATGCCTCTGTGTCGAAATGGCATCCTCGAGATCATGGAGCTCCCCAAGGCGCTCAAAACGAGTTCTGAAGGAGATGCCAAGGTTGTTAAGGCAGGTAGGCTTGAGAGAGTGATCAGGAAGGGTGAGCTCGACAGCGTGCCTCTGTGTTGAAATGGCGGCCTCAAGATCATGAAGCTCCCCGAGGTGCTCAAAACGAGTGAGGAAGGAGCTTCCAAGGTTGTTAAGACGGGCAGGTTTATCAGGGTGATCAGAAGGAGTGAGGTCGACAGCACGCCTCTGTGTCGAAATGGCATCCTTAAGATCACAAAGCTCCCCAAGGCGCTGAAAACGAGCGAGGAAGGAGTTGCCGAGGTTGGTAAGATGGCCAGGCTCGTGAGGGTGGCCAGGAGGAGTGAGGTCGACAGCATGCCTCTCTGTCAAAATGGCGTCCTCGAGATCACAAAGCTGTCCAAGGTGCTCAAAACGAGTGAGGAAAGAGATGCCGAGGCTATTGAGACGGCCAGGCTTGTCAGGGTGATCAAGGGGGGTGAGGTCAATAGCATTCCTCTGTGTCGAAATAGCGTCCTCAAGATCACAAAGTTCCCCAAGGCGCTCAAAACGAGCAAGGAAAGAGATGCCAAGGTTGCCAAGACAGGTTGGCTTGTCAGGGTGATCAGGAGGAGTGAGGTCGACAGCATGTCTCTGTGTCGAAATGGCATTCTCGAGGTCATGGAGCTCCCCAAGGCGTTCAAAACGAGTTCCAAAAGAGTTACCAAGGTTGCTAAGACGGCTGGGCTTGAGAGGGTGATCAGGAGGAGTGAGGTCGACAATATGTCTCTGTGTCGAAATGGCATCCTCGAGATCACGAAGCTCCCCGAAGCGCTCAAAACGAATGAAGAGGGAGTTCCCGAGATTGTTAAGACAGCTGAGTTTGAGAGGGTGATCAGGGGGGGTAAGGTCGATAGCATGCCTCTGCGTTGAAATGGAATCCTCGAGATCATGAAGCTCACCAAGGTGCTCAAAACGAGCAAGGAAGGAGATGCCGAGGCTGTTAAGATGGGCAGGTTTGTCAGGGTGATCAGGAGGAGTGAGGTCAACAGCAAGTTTTTGTGTCGAAATGGCATCCTCGAGATCATGAAGCTCCCCGAGGCGCTCGAAACGAGTGAAGAAGGAGACGCCAAGGTTGCCAAGACTGCTGGGCTTGTGAGGGTGATCAGGAGAAATGAGGTCGACGGCATGCCTCTGTGTCAAAATGGCGTCCTCGAGATCGCAAAGCTCCCCGAGGCGCTGAAAACGAGTTCTGAGGAGTGTGCTGAGGTTGTTAAGATGGCCAGGCATGTCAGGGTGATCAGAAGGGGTGAGGTCGACAGCAGGCCTCTGCGTCAAAATGGCGTTCTCAAGATCACGAAGTTCCCCGAGGCGCTGAAAACGAGTTAAGAAGGATATGCCAAGGTTGCCAAGATAGGTAGGCTTGTCAGGGTGGTCAGGAGGAGTGAGGTCGACAGCATGCCTCTGTGTCGAAATGGCATCCTCGAGATCATGGAGCTCCCCAAGGCGCTCAAAACGAGTTCTGAAGGAGATGCCAAGGTTGTTAAGACGGGTGGGCCTGCCAGGGTGATCAGGAGGAGTGAGGTCGACAGCATGCCTCTGTGTCGAAATGGCATCCCCGAGATCACAAAGCTCCCCAAGGCGTTTAAAACGGGTTCTGAGGGAGATGCCAAGGTTGTCAAAACGGCTAGGCTTGTCAGGGTGATCAGGAGGAGTGAGGTCGACGGCATGCTTCTGTGTCGAAATGGCGGCCTCGAGATCATGAAGCTCCCCAAGGCGCTGAAAACGAGTGAAGAAGGAGATGCCAAGGTTGTTAAGATGGTCGGGCTTGTCAGGGTGATCAAGGGGGGTGAGGTCGATAGCATGGCTCTGTGTCAAAATGGCGTCCTCGAGATCGCGAAGCTCCCCGAGGCGCTTGAACCGTTGTAATAACGCCTCACCTAGGGTTCCTAATCTTATACAATACCGGTCCTCCCAACTCGAACTCGACCTCACGGATTCCTTCAAAATTCTGATCCCCCCTTCCAGGTCCGCTAAATCGCCAGATTGCCTGAAGAGGTGCAGGAGCTGCACACTTAGAACGTCTAGGTCCTCGCCCGTCATGTTTTGCCTCATTCTCGATTGGCCATCTCGTTCCACGAGGCCCACTCCACGTCCACCAAGCAGTCGCCGCATCAATATCGCAGCTCGCTTTTCATGACTTTCCATACTGCTCAGCTCAATCGCCTCGTCCAGCAATTCCTCCACTCGTGCTTCCTCTGCATCGGCCCTCGCTCTCTGTAGTCGTACCAAATGCACTGCAGCCAAATGAATCAACGTAGAAGGTCGATCAGGGTGCCCGATAGGACGCGCAGCAAGTGCATCGCAATACAACCGAAGAGGGGTGTCCAAGGAAATATCCCTATCGAGCTGGCAGAGTATCAGCTTTACTGTCGCCAGATTGCACTGAGCAGCTGCACGGCAAGGATGGTCCACCGGGCATATATCGAGTCCACGCTCGAATTCTTCAATACAACGTTCCAGATCTCGTTTCTCCCCCTGAATTCTGTAGCGCGAGAGAATGCGATGACCATCATTTGTTGCGTCTTCTAGGTCGTCTCGTGATTGGGGGGTTGACTGAGGATATATCCTGATTAACGGGGTTGGCGTCGACATGGATCCATACTCACACATTGCACCCCAGGGATCATCGATCCTGATGAATCATTTCCATCACGCTTCCGCCGTTCGATGGCTACCAATATGGATGAACATGGCGACACAGCGTCCCCGTCCTTTGGGGAAAACCTAAATGCTGTCGATGCATGAGCATCCTGACTCTTGTCCAAAACTGGTTATCACTCACGAACACCTTTTTCACTGTGATCCAACAGTTCTTCCACAGTCGTCGTCCACTCTCGCAGTTGCTCTCCAGCACCCAATATCGGCTGGAATTCGAACGATGCATAGACCTCAAGACGCACTGCGGCTGACAGATCCGACGGTCTATGAACTCCATCTTAGCTATTGGCAGCCAGAGAAGGAGGTCTCACATTGGTATCGGGCCACTCCATTCGACGACATCGTCACTCACTGATGAAGGTTTATTTACTGTTCTCCATTCGAGGTCATGGTGATGTACTAGAGCCGAGAAGCCAGCGGGGAGTCGTCTGAGGCCTAGTGCAATATCTGTCGCTCGGATCCCTACCCTATCGTCAGTCGGGACACCATAGCAAGTCAGTTTCTTACTTGTAATAACCATTTCTTCCTTCTCGTCCATAGATCTTGTGGGAGAGGATACGTGCGGTATTTGGCCCTTAGATCCAGGAACTACGTCCTCGACGTGTTCCTGCTCTGCACATTCAGTGTCTACCTTGCCGTGAGCAATGTTTTGAAACAGGGAGAAACATACGTACTTGTTATAGCCACTTCTTCATTCTTGTTTGTAGGTCCCGATGAAAAGGACACGTGTTGTGGCTGGCCCCCAGATCCTGCCTTGTCTGGCTCCTGCCCCGCATATTCGGAGGGGTCAGCAACAGCGGGTGGTCGTGGGTCATGTTGACGTCTCAATCTATAGAAGGTATGGAAGCCCACAGTTGAGAGCACACTTGAGCAGCAACCCATCGTCAGGAATAGCGGGAAAACGAGGGATAGAAGTATGCTGCAAAACACCCACCTGGAGCGCTTTTAAGTCCACTCGGCTCCACAACAACACAGCAGATCCACCCTGCCCATGTTCAATCGCAGTATTTGACCACACAGGAAATGCGTGGTACGTTGAAATGCAACTTTTACGCCGGGACCTACGTAGGCAGTGCCTGTGTTGGTGCGGTTGTAATATCAAGCAAAACTGTATAGGATGTATAAGTAGCAGGAAGAAAGAAAACACACATCGACGTTTACTCCAATGGGGTGAACCAGCTCAAACAATACTACTGTCTGCAGAATAGCCGTTGAAGAATGAAGGCCCTGTGCACTATATATGGAGATAAGGAGCTTCCATGTGTAAGATGACACAGGTTGACTGACACAGCTAGCGTATGCGATCGAGTGGGCGAGTTCAGTGGGCGACGACAACCAGGCCGACGTCATGCAAGTACTAGCAAGCAAAAATTTAGCATTCCATGTCGAGTGGAAGGACTCGGACAAGCACAGCTCGACATTTGCTGACGTGGTCAGCTAGAACTGTAGCGTCGTCGGCTGAAATCGTCTGGCTTTCTGTACATCACATTCCGTCCTCATGTAAACGATGGGACTCTGCACAGCAAGCGGAAATGAAGAGCTCCCAGCTGTAAACATGAACTTACATGTGGGCACAAGCGGTTCCCAATCACCATAAACGTCCAGCCCTGCGCGTGAACATGGACACCCCAAGCCGATAAGACAGCGGTGTCGAGTATGTGTAAACAAGAGTGTAGAATAACTCGCTGTGTCAGAGGGAGGCAAGCGCTGACGTAATCCAAGTCACTGTAACTGGATGGTTGTTTCAGGACGCGTTGGCTCGACAGACATGAAAGCGACGACGACCCCGTCCGCATCGACGCCCGTCGCACACAACGCTCTCCCGCCGCCTCCCGCCTCCACTGCTCGCTCGTCCCGTATAGCGCCCCACTCCCACATCAAGGGGCTCGGCCTCAATGCAGAAGGTGTCGCTGCAACCGAAGGCGCAGGGTTCGTCGGCCAAGCCAACGCACGCGAGGTATGTACGCGTACCTTTTGGTAACCGTTTGTTTCATCGGGCTAATGCGGTGGTGGTGGTGTCGCTGGGTGTAGGCGTGCGGCGTCGTCGTCGATCTGATCAAGTCGCGCAAGTTCTCAGGGCGCGCGCTCTTGCTCGTCGGTGCACCAGGGACGGGTAAAACCGCGCTCGCGCTTGCTGTGTCGCACGAGCTGGGAGTCAAAGTTCCGTTTTGCCCGATGGTGGGGTCGGAGGTGTACAGTACGGAGGTGAAGAAGACAGAGGTCCTTGCAGAGGCGTTTCGGAGAGCTATAGGTGTGCCCGTATTCGCGTTTTTCTCTCTGCCGCTTATGGCCGTGATGTGCCCAGGCCTCCGGATAAAAGAAACAAAAGAAGTATACGAAGGCGAAGTCACTGAGTTGACACCTACTGAATCCGAAAATCCACTGAGTGGCTATGGAAAGACCGTATCGCACGTCATCGTCGGCCTCAAAACTGTCAAAGGCACGAAACAACTTCGACTGGATCCCACTATATATGAAGCCATACTAAAAGAAAAGATCGTCGTCGGCGATGTCATCTACGTCGAGGCGAACACGGGTGCGGTCAAGGTGAGTTCTCTTTGTATACCTGTCGTGCGTCTTGATCGTTGACCTTGTATAGCGCGTTGGCCGGTCGGACGCGTATGCGTCCTCGTACGATCTCGAATCCGAGACCTACGTCCCTCTGCCGAAAGGGGACGTCCACAAGCGGAAGGAACTCGTTCAAGACGTCACTCTCGGTGATCTCGACGCTGCAAATGCTCGACCACAGGGTGGACAAGACATCATGAGTGTGATGGGTAGTTTGATGAAGAGCGGTCGGACAGAAGTAACCGACAAGCTTCGGCGAGAGGTGAACAAGGTCGTCAAAGGCTATGTAGACCAGGGTGTCGCAGAGGTCATCCCGGGCGTGGTGTTTATCGACGAGGTAGGGCCGTTACCATGATTATTGCCGGCTAATGCGGGTTGGATTCGTTCAGGTTCACATGCTCGACGTCGAATGTTTCACATATCTAAACTCGCTGCTCGAGTCTCCGATGGCTCCCACTGTTATTCTTGCCACTAACAGGGGCAACGCGCTCGTGCGCGGAACGACGGACGTCGTCTCTCCACACGGGATACCAGTGGATCTGCTTGACCGGTAGGGTCCTCTCCACAAGAGACAAGGCTCCTCTCATGTCTTGTACAGGTGCCTCATCGTGAAGACGGACGGGTACAATCGCGCGCAGATCGCCAAGGTGGTGCAACTCCGTGCGAACGTGGAAGGATTGAAACTCGGATCAGGCGTGCTCGAGCGCCTGGCAGAGGAAGGAGAGCGCGGATCGATGCGGTCTGTTATCTCGATGCCATACGTCATGGACGTGTGATGCTTATGAATGGGACAGCTACGCGCTTCAATTACTGGCTCCGGCTTCCATTTCAGCTGGCCTGGCCGGCCGAAATGAGATGGCGGTCGAGGACATTGGAGAGATGAACGAGCTGTTCTTGGATGCAAAGACGTCTGCCAGTCAAATTGGCACGGAGGGCGGATTTGAAGGTGGTCGGATGTCGTAGTGCGTGGTTGTCAACGGGTGCGTGGTGCTCGAATCCATCGCCGACGTGACTTGCGCGTCATCGGCCACGTGCATGCAAAATGAGCTTGGTGCGACACTCGGCTTGCTTTTCATTCTCATCGAGGTGGATGTGGATGCCTCCACGGCGTCAGCTGACAGCACGGCCTTGGTGGAGTCGAAGGTTGACTTTCACGTCTTAGATCCGTCGACTTTCAGCCGGCCTCGTGCACACCACCCGTAGCGCATCACTAGCACCGATGAGATCTGCGCTGCCCTGTTCTGACCAGAGTGTCTCATGTCAAACCGAGGGCTGCGATGCTCGTGTGCTCTCTGAGTCTGAAGTGGTGTGACGGCGTGGCAAACGTTTGTTGGTGGTGGAGCGTGATGTCAGTCGACCACACCGTCTCTGGTTCGTGGCGACTGCATGCCCGTCGACGCGACGTCGCAGCGCACAACGGTTGGTTTCAGACTCGGGTCGTCATGGGTCACTTTACGGACTGAATGTATGTCTGCCCTTCCGACAGCCTCCGTCGCTTCCGAGGAACTCAGCGATTCTCGAGCGTGCCAGTAGACTATCGGACAGCGTGCGGACTCCCGCGTGATGCCTGTCCCCCGACTCTGAAACGCAGCGTTTTTCCTAGCAAAGGGCTGGGAACGCACGCTGCTGCGGGAGTGCAAGTGAGTTGGGTCCTGTCCTGGTCGGTGCTGAGAAGACGCACGTTCACCCAGTGGCGTGTCTAGCTGCGGCTCGACTCTCCCGGCCGCGCTCTCCTGAATGGGCACTTGGGACCTGCCCGATCCATTAGCTCCATCCTCGCGACTCGCCTTATCATCCTGTAAGTGCCCTGTTTGTCCATTTGTCACGTAACCCTCGCCCATGCATGCCATCGGGCCTCAGTGTCGCGTAACCCTGTGTACCTCCAATATGCCCACACCGTCGGCGCCGAATGTCCCTATGGCGTTGATTGGTCGTTCCATTAGTACGCACAGCCCGGCTGGGTACCTTGCCCATCACGCCCGATGCAAATTTTCTAGTCCACACTCGTGCTGCGGTCCCATCCCTTGCCGCCGCGTGCCCCCATAGCTTCATTCGTGTCTGGTCCTATGTGGGACTTTGCAACTCCGCGACTCCGGATATGGCCAGTTCTTCATAACCTGCTCGCTTCTTTTCACAATGGCGAAAACTGACAGTCGCCTTGCGCCCTTCCGTCCGGATGTGGAGGGTACCTTCCTGGTCCCTACGTGTGCACTCCTGCGGGCACAGCATATAAAAGGCTGTATGTCACCTCAATGCCAATGTTCCCTCGCCCCCTTTGCTCCTTCTTCCACCATCCAGTAACCCCATCCAATCTTCGACATGATCAGACACACCCCAATGCCCTTCACCTTTGAGGACCGTACAGGCCACCTCAAGGGCTCGGACTATGATGACATCTATGACCGCATCTTCGTTCGCGTCGCCCCGTACCCACATGCCAACAATGATGCTACGCTTGCGATCTATGTCATGGGCCGTCGATCGACGCGTCATGCCGACATGCGTCATCTCGAGCGACACCCGTCTGTCGTCCTCGAGTTCGGGGGACCCTCTCTCGGGCTCGGCACGATCCACTTTCTCAAGCCACCCGCCGCCAACGTGTCCATTCCCATGAACAACTATCTTCGCAAAACGGCCCTGTTCGGGGGGTGAGCAGCCCCTTGTATACGTGTGATTGGCGTATGACGTGTGTTCCTGTGCAGATCGCTCTCCAGAAAGTTCAGAGCGTCAGACGGGCAAGAGTACAGGTGGCAGCACAAAACCGTCGAGGAACACGAGTGGTCGGTGCGTTCGACGTGCTCCATGTTGCCCCCGCGTGACGATTCACGTCTCCGTCCCTCCTCTCTTTCTCAGTGTCTCTCGGAGGACAACTACCTCATCGCGCACTACGACCTCCGACCCCCCAACGTCCCCGCGTACGGCGTGTCGGGCAACACGTTGACCATCTGCGAAGCGTATTCGCATCTGTGCATGGGTGAGTTCGTGTCTTGTCCCTTCCTTTCGGGTAGTGGCTGAGACTCGAATGCGCGCACACACAGATATATTTGCTTCCTTGATGATCATGCGTCACATTGCCGAGCATGCGCTCTAACGACGCGATCCAAAAAAAAAAAAAAAAAAAAGAGAGAGTCATAACGACACACGTCTGTACGCCCGGACTCGGCGTCCTTGTGTTCTCTGTTCCAAAAAGCCCTCTTTCCAAAAGGGCGCCCCAACCTGACCATAAGCAGAACCGAAGAGAAGAGAAGGAAAGGGGGGGTACAAAAAAGATGATGATGGATTCATTTTGATTCTCGGTGATGATGGTGACGAACGTCACCACGAGTATTTTACACTTGACCTCCTTTACCCGTTTGTCGCCCACATACATACGTCGTCCTTTAATCCAATCGCGACCTTGACACCGTAGCCCCATCATCGCCATTCCATCTTGTCGTTGCGCACACATCTCGCACGTGTTTGGACTTTTTATAACCCAATGGACGCATCGTGTTTCCGCAGTCCTTTTTTTTCGCCTCGTTGTGCGCTATTTCCCCTAGACTTGTTATGGACTCTTTGTCCTCACCGATACCGAGTCGAGTCCAATTAGCCACGCTTCCGGAATTCGGCTTTATGTACGGAGGGACTCCGAGTCAAAGTTCTAGTATTAGCTCGTTCACACTGTGACAGGGCGCGGGGCGCAAACCCTTGGGGAAAGCGTATGTCATGACTCATATCTCGTGCGTCGTGCAGCGTGCGTGCTCTTTCCATCAAAAAAAAAAAAAACCCTGGGTTCAAACCGGAACCAGGTCTTGCCAAGGGTGGGTGTCGTGTCCGGGCACTTGAGCGGTTTCCGGTCCTCAATAACTTGTACTGTGGTGGTCACACACACAGAGTCCCTGAACGCTGTTCCAGATGTGTCATCGATGCGTATGTGTGTATAATTCCTTGCCTGGCCCGGCTTTCCCCGTGTCACGCGCTATTCTTGGAGCGTGCATAACGATAATACAGTAAATACGAGAAAGTAATTCGTGCACACGCTACATAGTTGTTTAGTTATATTGTGTGTGTGTGTGGATAATGATGAGTGACACAAGATGCGGCGTCGGGAGGGGAAGGCGGGAGGGTCAGGGTGACGTTGATCGCGATCAAGATCATGATTTGATTGTGGTGCGCCAGTGATGCCAAGGTTCGTCGAAGCGCCCCCTCCCCCCCACCCACCCACACACCCACCCACTCGCTCATCCGAGTCTGGGCCCCCGAGAGCGATAGTGATCGCGATGAAATCATGTACAGCGTCCAAAGAGGAGATGACAATGCCAACGCAGCAGCGATCCGCGCTCGCCCCTCTCTGAGCAAGCGTGACTCAGCGCGCATGCGCGATAGGGTGTACGGGCCGATCAGGCTTGGAGATGATGGCGAGCGTAATGGCGAGTATGTGTGTCCCACCCGAATGCGATTCGGCAACGTGCGAGGTGGGAGACAGGGTCTGACAGCTCGTATGAGCTTTTCGAGAGGGGGTGCTGTTTCGTGATGCGAACGCGCCGAGAGGAACGTGGCGTAGGCTGAGCAGGTTCGCTCTGCGGAGGAAGAGCGAGTCTAAGGTCCGGAACCGACGGGTTTACATAAAGACCCCCCCCCCCCCCATACACACACATCGTTGGTTTCGCACCTAAGGTTTTTGGTCAAGTGTGATGATCAGGGAAGCCAACGGCGGAGGGCCTGTTCTGCGCCGAGAGCGGGGATTGGGTCGTCGGCTTGGTCGACTCTGGAAGACGGGATCTGTAGTAGTGGGAGGGAACGAGTATGTCCCCCTTGCCGTTTAAGACTAGCGAGGGTAGTGCGACGTGTAAATGTGGCGTTGTACACATCGATTGGGCTTTCTTCAGACGACTGACCAACGAGCTTTCGATCAGGGTATCCTAACAACTATCAGCAGGGACGAAATGCGCTCCAAGGCACCTGGATAAAGTTGAAATGGAGAGCTATCAGTGAGCTTGAGTACGTTTATGGTCATTGGACGTGTCACCGAGGAGACAATATACCAACACGTGTTGACGTGGGACTTGTGGGGCGCTCGAAGGATGCGAGACATATTTGGCCGGCATATGCTTTCCCCGCCGGTACAATCCAGTCGATCCGACGGATCCGTCGAGGGTTGACAACACTATCAAAGTGACCCTGTCTGGCGTGTGCACATTGTCCGGAGCACAGGCGAAGCTAGGTCCAGTGCAGATTGATCCTGCTGAACGCTTCGGATATCTGGAGGCGATACCAAATTAAGAAAAATCTAGGTTTCACCAGGGAAATGTGGCTATTTCGTGGTGGCATGTAACAGATGCTGGCAGCCGTGTAGCACTGACATGCGATCATCTCAGCCACTTAGAGCGGAGTAGAGGCGTATCACAAGATTGTTTAGAGAGTGAAACCAAACTGAAATCACACACGGAAAATGACCTTGAAAAGGGTGATGGTCATGGCGAGGTCAGTGACCCATGTCTCCAAATAGCTGGTACTACAGAGAGGTTTCAACCAGACTGAGACTCACACGGTCTCAGTGATTAAGCTGCCAACACTTCTCTACTAACCCTCCCAAGGTAGCTTATCTCGAAGGAACCATCATTCGCGGGAGTCGCTAACTTGTGGTCTGAGAAATGGACGTGCTTACGGAGCAACTATATTGCAACGTTCTTGAGCCATTCAACGCCACTACCGGGGGGGTATCGAGTGACCGAAAATGGATAGCAACGTGAATGGCAGCGTTACTTTCCGGGTGAAGTCAGTTGTGGTGCGGCGGTGGTACATCACATGGTCACATGACATCCATCTTAATCTGTGGTCCTTGCGTTCGGGGCCTTGAAGTGTTCATTGCCATCCTTCTATCGACCTTTTCTCACTCAGATACTTTTTCCACAAGTGTTTATCTCTTCTAGGACATGATGGGATCGTGAGATCGTTGAACAGATTTAGCGATCGTGCTTGATCCATGTTTACTTATCCTATAAGCATGAGATCAGAGGTCGTGGTGTCTGACAAAGTGATTCCCGTACTTGTGACCGAGATTCTAAATCTATCGTAGATATTCCAACTGATGCCAGAGACTGTCCTTGAATACGTTCAGTGCCAAGCAAGCTCGACTGTGGCAATATCTGTTGACATGTCCCAGTGTGAGTGAGATGTATAATGCATCCAGAGAGTGCACATTAGTTGCCTTTGATATCTTGTCTTTATATCGACGTTCCGGAATCAGCTAATACTTCCCACAATTGAGGAGGGAGGGCCGCATCGGTTCGTCTAAGATGTTAAGTGGAGATTGTGCGCTGGTCCCTCCTCCAGAGTAGCTCGATATCTCTAGCCAGACCAAAGCGACTTCTAAGTTGTGTCGAATTGACCACCAACAAAAGTTGTCGCATTAGTTGTCATCAAAGGCTGCCCAGTTAATCAACAACCTTGGGTGAGTCCCGAAACCAGGCGGCAATTCTCTGACCTGCCAAGGAGCTGCGTCGGTGTCCACACGTCTTTCTCTGTTTCCCGTCCGCCACTCAAAAGTACAACGCTTGACGTCTCTGCCACAGAAGACGACTCAGACCCTGACGCAACCACGATTTGAAACGCACCCATGAAATGTACAATGTATACAATATGTGAGCCTGGATGGACCCAATCCACATTAGCTCAGGACGTCAATAGTTTGGCTCAACTTTCTCACTTCGCCGATGAACAGCACTCCCTAGATGACCCCTATGACACATCGATCCTCATAACGCTTAGCGACCTTGTCCACTTCTCTTCGAAGCTGGTAGTCACTTCTGTCCAACCACTTCGTAAAGCCTAGCATCACGTTCATAATGTCTTGTCTGCCCTGGGATCAAGCGTTTGCAACGCCGAGACCAAGAAGTTGGCCTCGGTCACAAGAAAAGGCGTACATGTCTGACTAGCCCACAAATCAACAAACTGGACGTGTGACACATAGGAAAGAGACTCACATTGATAGCTCCCGCATGAATGACTGTAAGCGACTGGACCGCCGCGCTCAGCCGTCACACCAAAAGGCAACAATACTGAGTGTGCACCATTCAGTAACCCTATATGCTGGTTATAGGTAAGCTAGTAGGCTTACAATGACGTCACCAACAACATTTTTTTTCTGCAAGTGCGGCTTTGTATAGGTCCAGCCGAGGCGTCAGCTCAATGCCCTTGGCTTGTATACATGCTTCTTTCGTGTCTTTTATCCAGAGGCCTATACATACCATGATGTACACCTCTGACACTACCAACTGACAAAAGGACACTTTAACTCACAGTTCATGCGACACTGCGACCTGTGGGTACGGACTTGGCTGTTCCTATCGCAGGCAAGAGCGTGGACCAGAGAACTCGCACGGCTTGATCAGATGAACGACGACTATGCCAAACGGCACAACCGCGTCAGCAACCTGACCAAAGTGCCGTCGCAGGTGTGCGTACATCGCGTGCGTTGGTTTGACGCGGCGATGCCTTCTGCATAGAAATAGAGACCTTTGATGCCAGTGATACATCATCGCGCGCGGGGTGACAGTATACAGTGCACGTAGTGACAAGGGAGGCGGGGGGGAGGGTCGGCACGGTTTCGAACCTGCAAAAGTTCTCGTCAGGGGGACACTGCTACCCCAACCGTTGCCCTTCCAAGACCGTTTAGAGTAACGGCTACCCTACCAAGGGATGGCTCACAGAGGCTGCGAGGGCCTGTGAAGGACGTGTCTAGTTGTGATACGGGGTGTGACGAGTGGGGAGGAGGGAAGCTTCCTGCGCGGTGGTGAGCCAGATCATAAATGTACCTAGGAAGGCCAGGCACACTCCCACAGGCGACCGGGGCCAAGGTCTCCGAGTTCCTGGGCGCACTTCTGCGCTGCCATGCTGATTCCACGGTGAAGCAAACCAACCTCCCCCCCCCTCCCCCGGCCCCCGGCAACGGAGGATTCGACGAAGCGACTTATTTTTCCACTGTATTCGTTGCGCTAGCGTTCGTGTGTTTTGGTAGGCCTTAGATTACGTCAGCATCCGCCGATCTTGTTCTCGATATTAGCACCACCCCGTCTATCCGCCCCGTTATCCAAAAGGGCTTTTTTACATCAACGCGCTGGCATGTTCCACCTGAAGGCTCCTCGTGTTCGTAATTCCGCGTACATGAGGGCGGAACGCGGTGAAGGCAGCCAGAAAAGTGACCATGATTTTCTGCCAACAATAATACATCCCTGCCCAAGGACAGTGACGATGGCGTTGGCATCACTGATGTGCTCCCGATACAACTTTAAAAAAAAAATGTTGCTGTTGTGGCCACGCCAGCGCAGTACTGCCTGCATGGATTCCCGTGTAGACGTACCGTACACTACCTGCAAGATTCAAGTACCGCAATGAAAAGTGGACTGGGAAATTTTCTGTGTGGAGGCGAGTACGCGTTTTAAAAGTGTACCAGGTGAGTCCTGAACGTGAACATCCCAGCTTTCCCTTTTCGCTGACGATGGGCTGCTGGCTAAGCACAAGGAACAGACCATTGATTATCTCGACTGTGGGTTTCTATGCCTTTATCCTGGTCTATATATCGATACGCCCTGCAGGATGACTCACGAGCTCCCATCGTTCACGACCTTTTGCCCCAATATGCGGGGAAGCTACCTGGCAACGAGGAAATCCCTGGACCTGAGGACCAACTACCAGTCTCGTCCTCTTCCTCGGGTTCCACAGATGAAAGCAAAGAAGTGGCTATAATGAGCACGTACTCGTTCCTTCACTCAGTTTACAGATATTTCTCACGATGACAAGAGAGCCACTGAATGCTTGAGGCACGAGTAAGGCAAGGAGGCAGCCCTTGGATTCGGGTGCCAACTTTAGCAGGCTCCCTCTTCTTCTGGCCCTAGTCATCTTACCGAGGAGAGCGAGAAAACAATCATTACAAGACAAACCAATCTCTTCTATCCACCATCACATATTCGCTAATGACAGGGTAGCGATCCGAGCAACAGATGTCACCCTTGGCCTCAGACGACCCCCTCCCGGCTTTTCCGCTGTGGTACATCATACTAGTCCCGAATGAAGAACGAAAAACAAGCCTGCATCAGTGAGTGACGATGTGGTTGAATAGAGTGACCCGATGCCAATGTAAGATCTCCTTGTCTGACTGTCGTCAGTGATGATCAAGTTTGTAGACCTTCAGATCTGTCCGCCATCGTTCGTCTTGAGGTGTATGGATCCTTCGAATTCAGCCTCTATTGGGCGCCGGGGAACAACTGCAGGAGTTAGTGAACAATTACTGGACCACAGTGCAAGATGCATATGTAGGTGAATCAAGTCTTACACAAGGGTCAGTGGGCTAACACCTTGACAGCATTTAGGTTCTCTCCAGAGGATAGGGACATTGTGTCCCCATGCTCCTTATTGGTAACTGTCGAATCACAGAAGCCTGAGGGGAATGGTTCACCAACTTTGACAGCCCATAACCTCAGTTGAGTACGTACGTGTCTAATATCAATGCGACCCTTGTCAATCAGTATATTGAGTCCAGAATCCCGAGATGGGCTTGAAGACGCAACAAACCACGGGCATGGCACACTCTCGCGTTACCGGAGGCATGACGGAAAGCGGGATCTGGAGCGTTCTATTCCAGAGTTTCAGCGTGCGCTGGATGTCTGTTTGCTAGACCGTCCATGCCGTGCAGCTGCTCAGTCCAACTTGGCGATGGAAAAGTTGATCTTTTGTCAGGTTGAGGAGGCAGAGGGCTCCCTCTTGGGCCCTCTTCGGTTGTATTGCGATGCACTGGCTGCACGTCCTGTCGGCCATCTTGACCGCTCTTCTATGCTCATTCACCTGGCCGTAGTGCATTCCGCGCAGTTCCAGAAGCAGGCGGACCAGCAGGAAGAAGTGCAGGCGCAGACATTGCTAGATGAAGCGATGGAGCTGAGCCAGACAAGAAAGAAAGCTGCGACTTTCATGCGCCAACTGCATGCTAAATAGCCGGCTTGAGGACTCGTTTTGAGCACCTCAAGAGCCATATGACTTGGAGGACGCAATTCCTCTGCATCTGCATGCTGCTTCAAACCCTGTCGGCCTCGTTAATGTTCGATTTCGTGCATCGTAGAATGAATATCGTGTGCTCGCCTTGCCCGCCATCATACTGCTTATTCTGTCACCGTCGTCCTCCTTCCTCAACTCGCTTGGATTGGCTTCTCCCTTGCACATCGTTATGATCAACTCGGTCAAGGTGTTGACGTAGTCCGGGAAGCTGCAGTTGCAGCTCTAGACTCGAGACTTCTGGAGATTGTGGTCGAGTGGCTTGAGCAAGGTCGCTCTAGCGGTTGGTGGGATTTATTCCAGCTTCGCAGCTCTTACGCAGACCTGTCGTCCGCTCATCCGGATCATGCGCGCAGACTTCGACTGGAGGTGAGCCTGTCCTGCTCTATACTACACGGACTTGTACTTACTCATTGTACCTAGTTCACTAAAGTTCACTCGTTAGGTCCGACTCTCGCGCACACTAACATCTACTCTCAGCATTCTCTTGGAATCATCCAACCCTGCCCAATAACCTGCTAGCGATAACCTCCGATTTCTTGCTGTCCGCCAGCCCCGCTCAGATGGCGAAGACCCACTGTCAGGTGTTGACATCCAGTCAAGACGCATCAGAGAGGTGACTTTTGGCAGACGCCCTCCTTCCGGAGCCCCATGATGGAACAGCCGAGGAGATGCTCGCGCTGATGCAGGAGTCGGACTGGGTCCATTTCGCTTGCCATGGCGTCCAAGGCGGTGTGGACAGCGGCCCCTGTCTTGCTAACAAGCGCACGTCTGAAGTTGCGCGACGTTGTGGCGTCCCCGCGGTTGGGCCTGCGTGTCTCTCTGCATGTCAGACAGCGACATGGCGAGAAACTTTTCGGATCTCTCTCCGACGTGAGGCTACTCCTATGGCTGCGGGGGTGTGGAGGGGTCGTTGGGACGATGTGGTCGATCAGTACTCAGTGATTTGGCTTTGCGCCGGACGTGGCGCGGGGGGACTCTGTACATATACGCGGGAACTGTTTTTCGGCGTGGCATGGAGCCAGAGGCGCCGCACGCAGCGATGGCGGAGATCCGAGTCGGCGGGACGGTGCCGTTCACCGACTCATGGGCTCCCGTGCGTTCGTGTGGGCCTTTTTGGACTCTTTGGCTCGTTGTCTCTCTGCGCTCGCAGAGCGTCTTCTTGGCAAAAAAAACACGGACGGGATTGAACTTTTTCTCTACCTACGCAAGGGGCTACAGAGTACGGTTATCTGTCGAAAGGGAACCGCGCGTTGGGAAGCAAACCCGCCGGGTGACGCTTTTGAGGCGGGATGCACCACCAACCACCGGGCTATGCGTTTTTGGATCTGGAATTATCGGAGCCTGTCGAAAATCTAGCGACGAGATTTTTTTTTTGTTTTATTTTACAAAGCGGTCATGTCGAGACGTTGCGGTTGTGTGATGCGCACTATCAGGCACTCGAGGCAGCATCACCGAGGCTGACGAGAAGCACATACCCGACGGTGCATTCCCCAGACTCACCACGCAGGTCGTTCCAGCCGATTCCATTGAGAAGAGGTTCACCTGCCTCCATTTGTTTTTACAGATAAAAATACATATCAGATCCATACTCTGCGAGAAAAGACGAGACAAGGATATATGCATTGCCACCTCCTGCTCAAGCATACAACCTCTTCGTGTACCTGATTACATCCCTCAGATCAGTACCATCGCCACGAAGGAAAGAGAAAAAATAAACGCACGAATTCAATCCGTGCACGCCGCCCTCGACCTGCGCACTCGCCGTCCTCAGCTCAAACCTCACCCGCCCCTCTCTCACCCCCTCCTTCAACTCGTCCACGCTCCTCGCCCCGATATCCTGCAAACTGTGCTGCACGCCCACATGCAGATACGGCACAAACGCCTTGACGCTCCCCTTGTCCTGCACATCTCCCGACACGCCCTGCGCCACCTTGACCGCCGACGACTCTGAGAAATACCGTGTCGTCGCCGCATTCTCGTGCGGCACGCTCGTCGGGCGCGGCGCATGCTTGTTCGAGTCCGGCTTCCCGTTCACTTTGGGAGTCGCGGCCGTCTTGCCCGCCTCCATCGCCTCGAGACTACCCATGCCGCGATACGCCTTGACACGCTTGCCGTCGTGGTAAAAGTACTCGCCCGGCGCCTCGGTCGTGCCTGCCAACAAGCCGCCCATCATGACTGCACTCGCGCCCAGCGCCAGCGCCTTGACGATGTGCCCCACGTTTCCAATGCCGCCGTCTGCAATGACAGGTACGCCAAACTTGGCCGCAAACTCGGCCACGGCGTGCACGGCTGTCGCTTGAGGCCGTCCGACGGCCATGACCTCCTGCGTGATGCAGATCGAGCCGCTGCCCATGCCAACGCGGAGCCCGTCTGCGCCGGCGGCAATCAGGTTCGCGGCTTGCTCACGCGTGACGACGTTGCCCGCAATCACGTCAAGTTTGGGAAAGGTCTGCTTGATCCAATGAATCATGTCGGCCTGGTAGATGGAGTTGCCCTGCGACGAGTCGAGGACGACAATGTCGAGGCCAGCCTCGACGAGTAGCCGGAGACGGTCTCTGTCGTTGGGACGCGTGCCGACGGCAGCGGCGGCGTAGAGTTGTTTGCTCACGGGGTTCTTACTCGCGAGGGGATAGTTTTGGTTCTTGAGGAGGTCAGAGCGGGCGAGGAGGGACGTGAGTCGACCTTGGTCGTCCACGATAGGCAGTTTTCCCTTTTTGGACGTGCGGAGGATGATGTTGGCTTCGTTGAGGGTGACGCCTTGTGGTGCGGTGACAAGACTGGTGGTCATGACCTGGTGAAGAACGGTGGATGGAGGCTCGAACTGGACGTCACGAGAGGTAACGATGCCGACGAGCTTTCCCCCGAGTGATCCGGTGTCTGAAAACAAACATCAGGGAATGTAACATGGACAGGGACGATGGGATCAGATTGATTATG
The DNA here is from genome assembly GCA_038094635.1 of Tylopilus cervinicoccineus. Taxonomy (NCBI): domain Eukaryota; kingdom Fungi; phylum Basidiomycota; class Agaricomycetes; order Boletales; family Boletaceae; genus Tylopilus; species Tylopilus cervinicoccineus. The sequence goes on along the minus strand of JBBPUK010000072.1, from coordinate 20,162 downwards.
AATTCCGCAGATCACAGATCAAGTCCGTTACTCGGAAGAACGAAGATTGTTACGACAAGTGTGTACATCACATATACACAGAGACGGAAACCAGACATACCAGTGATGGGGATTCCACAGAAGCCGAGACGCGCTTTGATGTCCAATACGTCGGCGACAGTGTGGTTAGGAGAGAGAACAACAGGATCAGTTATGAAGCCGTTTTCGTGCCTTTTAACGGCACGGACCATGGCTGCCTGCGAGGGCGCAGACTGGTTGTGATGAATGACACCGATACCACCCAAGAGAGCGAGACTGATGGCCATCTCTGTTTCAGTTACAGTGTCCATTGGACTACTCATAAAGGGCGTCTTTAGGGTGACGTTGCGGGTGACTCTGGTCTCTGTGAGGACATCGGACGCTGGAAAGTCAATCTTTCCCGGGAGTATCAAGAAATCATTGTAGGTGAGGCCACCCTGGACCTGGGAGTCCATGAGCTCCTGGACGGAAAGCCCATCTAGTCTGGGGTAGGTCTGGAGATGGGCGAGGGCCTCGGAGGGATCAAGAAATCGTTTGGCTGGGGTGGGCATTTTAGCCAGCTGGAACGGAGATTTTCGGGGACGTTATATAGTTTGCATTCAAGCGGAGATTGAATGCAACCGTATCTTATCTAGCGTGATTGGAGCGCAAGTCAGCCTCTTCGTCAGCCCCCGAAGAAAAAGAAAAAAAGGTATAAAGCAAGTTGGTCTGCTTGACCGAGACGCATCAAAAAGATGCTCGGCAACACGTTTCTGTCTTTCGCGAAATCGCGTCTCCCGGTACCGAACAAACCCAGGACACGGACGCATCGTCGCTCTTTCTTGGGCGTCGCACCGGTCCCATTCGCGCCCCTGGTCGACACGCACACGTTCCAGCCACCACCGCCATACTCTGCACATCCAGACGACTCTGCCGAGTTTCCCCGCGTCCCACACAACACCCCTGAGGTATCCACAGCGACCGAGGCAGAGGACAGTCTCGTTCTGGGCACAAATAGCTACGCGCGACCCGTCGGTCTTGGCCTCGAGGGCGTCGAAAAGGGTGACGGGGGGCGATTCGACGGACTCGGTCGGCTCAGCGGGGGATTCAGGGCCACGGGCAGCACGAGCGACCCACTGCGCGAGCAGGTGCAACGGATGCTCACCGAACACTCACGACGGCGACGCACGCGCGCGCGCGAACGGCCTACGAAGCGCCAAGACGTGTTCTATGCCGCAGTGGAGGTGCAGGCGTGCGACAAGGTGGTGAGCAGTGTGCCGGTGAAGATCCGGATCCGCCGAAGGAGCGTGGCGTCGCCGACACCGGGGTCGCAGGGCGTGCGGCGGGGCACGATCTCGTCCGAGCTGAAGCGCGCGGCGTCGCTGGAGCGTCGGGCGTCGACGCGCGCGGTGACGACGCACACGACGCCGTGGCGGGTGTGACACAAACAGAGGCAAACAATGTACGGTGTGATTATGTAATTTTTATTTATCACGATTCTCTGTGGTCCCTCTGGCAACCCGCAGACAGACTTGGCTTGTATGTTTTTCTCGACCGCCCCGTCGTGCTCGTCCGACTCTCCCCCAGACCCGTCCCAGCCCTTTCCCTCGCCCGGTTCCGCGTTCATCCCCCCGCCCGTCCCCGCCCCACACGAGTTCGCCCTCCCCCGCTCTTCGCTTCCCCGGAAGATGTCCAGAAAGGACACCGACGACGCTGTGGGACCCACACTCCGCAACGGCGCCTCCTCCCCCAACGGCGTGGTAAGTCTTGTTGGCCTCGCTCTGCGCTTTATTTGCTCGCTCGTTCCCCGCCTTGTCCTCTCCATACTGAACATGCCACGCCCCGTATGGCGCGTGCTCCAATTCCAGGATTCTCCCCCGCCCCCACGCGATCCGCATCCCTCTGCTTCCGATCCTCAGCTCTCGCTGCCTGGCTCGTATCACAGACTCAGCACTCCCTCTCTCACATCCTCACGTCCTGCACCTCCATCTCCTGCCATGTCGCGTCGCACATCCGGTCTCTCGCGGTCATCCTCGCGGCCTGCATCTGGCATGAGTCCTACCACGTCCTCTCACCCTGCCCCCCATTCACGACCCGTCTCCAGTTCAGAGCCACGCCCCACCTCTGAAATAGGTCGACCCACCATGCCCATCACGATAGCAGCCGTGTCCACCACCCCAGTAGTCGCCACCACCCTCTCCCGTACCCCACACGACCGACAACCCGACCTCGCACCCACGCCCGTCCTCGTTCTTGACCCTGACCCCGACGTAACGCCGGCCGAATCCACGCTGACGGCGACCGCAACCTCAGAGACCGCCACCACCGCGCCCGTGCTAATCCAAATACGTGATTACGGATTCGCACCCGCCGATCCGAGGTTCTCAGGTCAGGGTCCACACGTCCCACGCGCCAATCGACCCGCATTCCTTGCTCGCCGTCTCGCCGCGTCTTCTAAATCCACATCCTCCTGCTCGAGCGACGACGAGGATGGAGACGATGACGATGACGGAGAGCGCGAGGGGGAAGGTGAAGGAGACAAGTCAATAATAGACGTTGACGCGGTGCAGATGGTCTGGGAAGACGTCGTTGACGACGGATGGGTCGGGTTCAAGTGGGGCGGATTTGGCCCTGCATGGGGGTTCGGAAGGCCAACCAGCAGCGTGGACCCTGCGACCACCGGCACTGGGTTCCCGAGCCGCGGCGACCTGGACCGCAATTTCGGCGGCGAGGACGCGTATGAATACGAGGATGAGGACATGGTCGTCGGGATGGACGGAGAGGGTGAGATGATGTCAGACGACGAGGGCGATACCGAGGTGGATGCCGAGCGCCAAGTGCCATTGCTTCCCGGCGTATATCGCGCCATGTATCCCTTCGAGCCCGAAGGCACGGCAGAGATGAAACTCGAGGAAGACCAACTCGTACGGGTCATCGGCAGAGGCGGCGGGGTTGGTTGGGCGGTTGTTGTCAAGGACGGGCTCAAAGACACGGGCGTGCACGCGCTCGTCCCGGAGAGCTATCTAGAGCCGGTGCGGTTAGACGGGGATGAGGACGCGTGTGCGTGCGATGCGAGCATTTCTGAGACGTGAGCGGACCTTTTCCCCTCTTTTCGTCGGCTTTCCGCTTTGCCCTGTGGAGGACTGGTGAGTATCCTCGAAAATGTTGCGCTGGCGTCTTTTTCGTTTCGTTTCATCTTTCATTTCCCCTCGACTTTTTTTTTTTGGCGCCATGAATGACCCTGTCATTGACGAAGGAGAGGTGTACGAGGTTTTTTATGATCATTGCATCGTTCACATCGTTTCGCTTTCTCTCTCTTTTTGATGTCTGCTTTTATATCGATCGACTCTGTTGTATGGTTGTTTCAACACTCTGTTATCTAAAGTACCTGCATGCATCTTGCAATCGCTCATCCCATCATCCCATCCAATACTATATATATTTTTTTTCTTCTCTGGTCGGTCGATCGATCGATCGGTGGAACACATGGGAATATGGAGAGTCAGACGGTCTCGTGTATCGTAGGTTGGGAAACGTCCCGCCCATGGTCGCCTGATCGACTGCGAGTCGTACTGCTGTTCCGCGCTCGCTTGCCTCCGAGAGCCCGTCGGTCGCAGTGGGACGTGCGTGTAGAACGTGTTCACGCTACGAGCTTCTTGGTGAATTCGGTTACGATGGAAAAACGCGGTAGTTGTACTACGTGTTCCCAACGTTCTTGCCCCCCCCCCCCCCCCTTTTTTTTTTTTTTGCCCTTGGTCGGTGGTAGTGATATGATGCGAAGGTGTAGACAGGGGGTTAGTTCATTCAGTCATGATAGCAAAGAGTGTAGTAACACGTGAACGATCGTCTCGAATCTCCAAGTAGCACGCGTAGTACGACATCGCAAGGCGCGGAATTTCGATACACTGGTAATACAAAAAGCAAGCACGTAGAACAAGAACCTCGGTGTTGGTGTTCAAACATATCAGTGGCATTCCGTTGGCACGACGCAACGGATGCGCTCAACCGTCTTGCCGCCAGAAGAAGACCAGCTTACCTCTTTTTTTTTTTTTTTTTTGCCATGTCGCAACATTTCCCATAATGTACTAGAGGTCAGCCGGGATGCGCAACCCAGACGTCTTGTCCACGTCGATGACCTTCACGTCCTCTGGAAACAGGACGTTCGTCACCAAAAAAAAAAAAGAAAATTTGAAACCTCCAGTTTTGGAAGTTGAAATCGGGCAGATCGACAGGCACATCTTTTACCCAGCTCGGTATCTCTCTCGGGGTCGTCGTAAACCGCCCGTGCCACTTGCGAGTGGGATCCCTCTGCGTCGATTTGCTACCCCAGTCGCTCTTCGACACGGAACAGTCCATCTTCGAGCTGACATCGTTTAATTGGAGGTCCGTCTGACGAGGGCATTTTGACGGCGTGTAGGTGGCCGTGATGAGCCCGCTCCTTCTGTCAGGAAAAAAAAAAAAAAAAAAATACCAGGGACGTTGGCGTCGTAGAGGTAGTCCCATCTGAACGTGACCTCTGATTTCCAATCGATCACATAGCTCGGGGAACCTGAATCCTGCCAAATGGGATCGCCGTGAGCGGTGGGGACGAGGAGGATGGTTTTGTTTTGTTTTGTTTTGTTTTCTTTGGCGCACGCACCTCGTACGATGTCAGTCTAAGGTTACCTAGTGTCGTGTCGAACGCGCTCAGTATCGTGTCGGTTTCCTTGCCGAACGCATCAGGTTCCAGGTACTTACTCTTGTCACGGTGAACTTTTTTGCCCGTGTCGACCTCTAGCGAAAGGGAGCCCTTCGTGTCGAGTAGCTTCTGGGCGGAAAACCCCTGTGCCTTGATCGCAGGTGCGATCACACTATTGTATACCGTATTCTCGGAAAAGATGATACTCGCAGTGTGACCAAGCGGGATCGGAGCACACTGCACAGTGTGCCATGCTCCTCGAACGCTCGGACACCTACTTCTGCGTGAACTCACCGTCCTTGCGGAGCCACGCAGAGAAGTCGTATCGGCGTCTCGTAGAGCGTTTGCCCTTCCTTCAATTTGCGCACTCGAGCCCCTTGGAAAATGCTATGAGAAGAGCGGGCTCATGCCGAAAAATAGTTTAAAACACTTGGAAGATATTCAGCAGTCCGCGAGTGTATGGCTCAGAAGCCTGAAAGCACATTCATATGTGTGTGTACAACAGGTCATTTTATGGTCATTCCGAGCGATGGGTACCTAGAGCGAGCTATGCCAAATACGGACGTGTTCTGGATAAGGCGCTCGCAGACTTCAAGTTGTTTGAGGATGCATATATCCGATACCATTCTGTGCTTGAAAAGTCTGAAAGACAAGGCTGAGTTGGTAAGGAAACAAGCATCTCAAATAGTTGCTCGCCTGGGTAACGATCAAGATCGTCTGCTGGGGGAGTTGCGGGACTTAGATAGGAAGATCACGCAAAAGAAATCTACTGTAGAAGATGCGCAGCACGAACTGGAGAAGGCTTATGAGGCGGAGATATCCAAGATACGCTTTTGGTTTGAGCCTCCTCCAAATGTAAGTCTAGCGTAGTGGCGAGGGAGCAGTCGACTCAGCATTCATCAGCCTTCGGTGGCGTTGACGACGCAATTGCGAAGGAGGAATTGGAGAACTGTTTTAACACGTACATTCAGGAGGTGACCGAACGCAACAGCCTCATTTATGACTGCAACGCCCACATAAAACATATCGAGGACACTTTCAAAGAGATAAACAAGTACAAGGACCAAGATAGGAACATACAGGATATGCTCGCTCAACAAAATAACCCCGATCTTCCGACGATCGCAGCTCATATCGGCACCATATATCAGTCGGCCCGCTCTCGCGTTATGAAGCGACTGGACAAATGACTAAGGGCGCTCAGCTTCCGCACTCTGGGGTCACACTACGTTCTTGACTTTACACCCGATCCCAATTTCAACGACCCGGATAGGGTACCTCTATTGCTCACCTCCACTGAGCTGACAAATGCTTGGGGCAATATCGAGGAGCTGTTTTATAGGCAAATCAAAGCATGGGGATCAGAACCATCTCACTTTCCAGCCAACTTCAACAGCAATCATGGCAAACACCATCATTTGAATGGATTGTTGAATGTGCACCATTGTAGTAGCACTTCACTACCACTTATTTACACCTCCATATATAGTAATAGCTTACATGTATGTATATAAGTGTTCAAACTCAGATGCTGAGTTCTAATTAACTTTTTACCCCCAACCACAATCTGTGAATGTCTCAACAGTATCATCTCAGTGAGTCAGTTAGGATTCCTCCAAGATATAACAGCCTGTTGTTGAAACAGACAGGCTGTCACATCTTGGAGGAATCCTAACAGACTCACTGAGATGATACTATTAAGATGTACACAGGTTGTGGTTGAGGATAAAAAGTTGATTAGAACTTAGTGTTTGAGTTCGAACACTTATATATGTACATGTAATCTATTACTATATATGGAAGTGTAAGTAAATGATAGTGAAGTGCTACTACAATGGTGCACATTCAACACTTTCCCTTGCTAAGTGCATCTCCTAAGACTTATTAGCAAGTTTACTGGTCAACTTATGGTGCACTATAGAAGACTAAGCCCAGTTGAGATCTTAGTTCCTCAAATCTAATGCATCCAAGATTCTTGGTAAATAAATCTGCAGGGTTATATTGTCTGTCAATGAAGAACAGTTCTATCTCTTCATTCACAATATAGTCACGAATTGCATGCCATTTGATGTTGATGTGTTTCAGCCTGACTTCTGTGACTGGGTTGGATGCCATAAAGATAGATTCTTGGTTATCACCACAAAGGGGGATAGGGTGCAGATTGTAATCAAATTCCTCAAGTAGTGATCACAACCATTTGAGTTGGTTTGAGCAGTCAGATAGAGAGATGTACTCTGCTTCAGTGGAGGAGTGGGCAATTCAATTTTGCTTTTTCAACTTTCAACTGAATATTTCGTTAGCTAGTTTGATAAACCAGCCTGTCTGAGAGTAGTGATCGACAGGATTGGTTCCCCAGTCTGAGTTCAAGAAGGCTATGAGGCCTGCTTGTATGGAACCATCAAATATGAGGAAATAATGTCTGGTCCTAAGTAGATATCAATAAATATATAATGCCTTATTGAGGTGTTTCTGGCATGGCTTAGTCAAATGTTTGGACAATGTTATCATAGCATAGGCAATGTCTGGATGAGTGCCTAGCATGATGTAGAGGAGGGATCTGATCACTTGTTGGAATCTTGATCTTAATGTGGGATCCATAATGCCACTGTAGTTGGAGAGATAATATCCCTGAGATAAAGGTGTGGGTGTGACCTTAGCATCCATCAGTCTGAATTGTTTGACTACTTTTTCAAGATAGGAGCATTGATCCAGAAGGATCTTGCTGCCTTGTTATCTGATTCTCATATGAAGGAATTCCTTTGTAGGGCCTAGGTCTCTGCATTCCCACTTGCTCATAAAAGCAGCCTTGACCTCATCAACAATTGCTTTGTTGGGGCCATAGAATAGGGCATTGTCAACATAGATGATGGCAACCACAATTGAGGTGCCTTTTTTCCAGAAGAGGAAGATTCCAGCATTAGACTTGAGTCATTCAAATCTGAGATCTTCCATGGACTTATTGAGAGTCTCCCACCAGGCTAATCCAGCTTGTTTAAGGCCATATAGTGCACGTAGTAATTGAAGTACTTTGTGCTCCTATTCAGAGATTATGAAACCCTCTGATTGGGATATGTAAATCTCTTCATTGAGCTTGCCATATAAGTAAGTGCTATGGACATCAAGAGACTCAATGTGTCAGTTTTTTAAGGCTGCGAGTGCAAGCATGAGCTACACAGTCTCAAACCTTACTACTAGGAAGAATATCTTGTCGAAATCAATCCCTTCAACTTGGAAGAAATCCTTTGCTATGAGTTGTGCATGTTTGCAATCTGAGTCAGATTTGACATCAAATATCCAACAGTTTTTGATGACCTTGTGACCTTTAGGTGGGTCAACCAGCTCATAGACTTTATGCTGCTTGAGCATTTCTAGCTCTTGTTTGCAGGCATTGAGCCACTCCTTTTGCTCAGCTGAGGGGGGTTTTTGTATGTTCCTGTAGGTCCATTTGTGTACGGGCTTAGTGTCTGCAGTATTATGCCATATAGCCTTCAATATCAAGAAAGTGGCAAATTCACTCTCCCCTTTGCGGCATAACCGATTGACATCGGATTCGCTAGGGGTAGGAGATGGGATGTGGGGTACATCAGCAGGTATGCCGGGAAGCCTGCCAGGCATGGAAGGGCCTGGCTTATTGCCAGTGATAATGTCTCACCAGCGCGATTTACATTCAATCTCCTTTATTTGCTCTGCTGGGTGTCGGTTGTCACTGTACACATTTCTAGGATAAGTGGGAGGTCTACACTCTCTACCAGATCAACAAGGAGGAGGAGGGATTGCAGAAGGTCCACTGGGCCTTTTCGAATGTTCCAGGTATTCCAGTTATTGTCTCTGGAGTGTTATGATGCAACAGCACCTAATGCAAATGCACTAAAACAACTAGATAGAATGGCAACTGTTTCTGATGATAGGTGGCTCCTCTGAGCAGACCTGGACCCATGGATAGTGACATAGTC
>JBBPUK010000072.1:0-11438 GCA_038094635.1 Tylopilus cervinicoccineus | reverse complement strand
GTCAGTGCAGCTTCCGGATGGAGACTCTTACTAGTCTCATAAATGCTAGCCTTGGCACTCCTATGTGTGGACAACCTAGTAGTGGTATATATGACACACAGCCCTTCCTGTAAACATTTAGCAATGGTGAAGTATGATTGCAAGAACAGTCCCTTTTACTGAGAGGGAAGAACTCCTAATGAGAATGTTGAGGTATCAAAGATAGAGGTTACTCAGACAGCAGATAAGGCGATCGGCCATTCTGAGGAGGAGTTCTAGTATGTAGATTACATAGAACAAGCTGATTTACTAGTATATGTGAGGACCCTATTTATAGGGTAAACCAGCAGGGCACAGACCATATATCCAAATAGAGTAAGTACTTAGAAAGGGAAGGGCATTACTGGTGGAACAAAGTATTATCCAGAAGAAGAAATCCACTGGTATTAGAGTACAAAAGTAAGTTATCAGCATAGGAGCTTATGGTAGCATAGCTCCTCAATATATATTGAAGTGAATATAACAGGAAGGGCGAGTCATAAAATGCATAAGTAGAAAAAGAGGAAAAAGAATAGGGGTGCACAAAGAGGTCCCTCTAACACATAACATTACTCCCTTCATATCATTAAAGCTTTCTAGCTTCGATCTTAGTATCTTCGAGTCTCCAGGGTGGGAAATCCAGTAATGTTGGTGATCCCCATCTCGTCTGTTGAATCATTGTAATCATCTGTAAAAATCTCCCTTGTAGTCATAGTAGAGGAGTACTGCATATCCCTCTATATGGTGGTGGTCTCTTGGGCATTGTGATGAAATGGATGATTGGATACTTGTGTGATTAGGGATCGGAGTGCGGGGATAGGTAGGGGCTGAGAGGGTTCCATGCAAGAAGATTCTGAAAATGAAAGAGATGAGTGGAGTTGGTCTGGATAGAGGCAGGAAGCCACAGCATGTTCAGATCAGAGAAGGACGTATTGTGGGCAAAAGTAGAAGGCATACTCAAGAATTGAGTGTCCTAGATAATGGCATTGTTGACATGCATTGGTAAACCTCCTATCTGTGATGGTAAGAGGGTATACTTCTTCATTTTGTCATAAGGATATCTGGTCCCATAGCTCTAAAAGAGCTAACTCTCCTGCTTTTAATGGGGAAGATGATGTGGAGGGAGGAGATGGAGGTAGAGATGGTTGAGCCTGATAGTGAGCATCTTCTTCCACTAAAGCTACTAAGGTGGCAAGTCCTAATTAATCCATGGCTAAGAAAAGTGAGGTGTGAGCCCTTCGTTCTATATTCTTAACCATTTCAGTGACTAAGCGAGTTTTTTCCAAGGTATTCAAGGTGGGATGAGCTGCAATTAAGGCTAGTCTGGATGTTTGCAGAAAGGCTGAATGAAGGAGCGCTAGAGGGGATTTCTTATCTACTAGGGCCTTAAATGAGAGGGTGAGACACAAATCTTGGAGGGCCTGTTTCATGCATAGGAGGTCTCTAGTGGATGATGGAGTATGCTGCTGTGAAGCAAAGAAGGGATGGTTTATGTCTGCATTGGTTAACTGATGGAGGGGAAGTGTTATGGTCATGTCGTACTATGGGTATAATTTATTCTTTCCTTGTTTCCTTTCTCTTTGCGCACAGATGCGTTTACTTCATTCGCAGCCCACATAACCAGTCACGTGATGACGCCAGGAGATGCTAGATATTAAAGAGTCCAAAGACCACCTAGACAGAGCACAGGTAATGAAGTATGGCCTTTGCCATCACCTGTCGCCCTTGGCAGTAGGTTCTGGAATCTATTGCACTCCTAATGCATAGGAACTAGCTTCCTGTTTGGGTTCTTTTAATTTCCACTCTTCATTTATGCCCTAACCCAGTGCCCTTTAATTCCTGCTCATCCAGATCTTTCCAGATGCTTCCCTTCTCTTCTTTGATAGAAGACACCACACAGGAGGTGGCAGTTAATCTCTGCTGTGGCAGCACAGGATTGCTGATCGCTGTCGCCATGAGGCGTAGATAAGGGTCAAGGGTTTGACCATAGTAGGAGATCTACCATATTAGGGTAGCTGGTCCATGCCCAGATGGCTGTATATTAGAATAGTATATAAAGGTCAGAGGACAACACTGAAGCCCTCAGCTTGTTCTCTTGGTGTTCTCCCCTCTACTAGCTAGCCTTAGCAAGGGATAACATAGGCACCTTACAAGCCCATTACTCCATTCACACCCATCACAACCTACAAGCACTCAAGCTTACCTTCAAGTGAGATGCTCTCTGGTTTAGGGTTATATTAGGAAGAGTCAAATGAGAAAGTTGGTCTATGATACAACCCTAAATCAGAGAGCGTCTCACTTGAGGGTAAGCTTGGTGCGTTTGTAGGTTGTGGTGGAGAATGAAGTAAGATGGGCTTGTGAAGGTGCCTATGTTATCCCTTGCTAAGGCTAGCTAGTAGAGGGGAGAACACCAAGAGAACAAGCTGAGGGCTTCAGCTCACTCCTTGGGCTTTATATACTACTCTAATGTACAGCCACCTGGGCACGGACCAGCTACCCTAATATGGTAGATCTCCTACTATGGTCAAACCCTTGACCCTTATCTACGCCTCATGGCAACGGCGATCAGCAATCCTGTGCTGCCACAGCGGAGATTAACTGCCACCTCCTATGTGGCATTTTCTATCAAAGAAGAGAAGAGAAGCACCCGGAAAGATCCGGATGAGCAGAAATTAAGGGGTGCTGGGTTAGGGCGCAAATGAAGAGCGGAAATGAAATAAACCCAAACAGGAAACTAGTTCCCGCGCATTAAAAGCGCAATAGATTCCAGAACCTACTGCCAAGGGTGACAGGTGACGGCAAAGGCCGTACTTCGTTACCTGTGCTCTGTCTAGGTGGTCTTTGGACTCTTTAATACCTAGCTCTCCTGGCGTCATCATGTGACTGGTCACGTGGCCTGTGAATGAAGTAAACGTGTCCAGGCGCGAAGAAGAGAAAGGAGGAAGAAAAAGAATAAATGATACCATAGTGCGATGTGACCGTAACACTACCCCCCTCCTAAGGCTCGGATTCCCAGACGAGCCAGGCGCTCACGGAGCACTAGGGAAATCCAAGATGTTGAAAGGGAGGCCCCGCTCTGGCAGGACGGTGAGAAATTCAGACCTATTAAATAAGAGGAGAAAGTCCATAGGGTCGATCGCGAGCGACCGAGGGGCAGAGGGATGGGCACGGTGGAAAGCCTTTAGTGCTTCTTTCGCATTACCGAGGTTCTCAGTAGGCTCCCAAGTCCTATCCTCGTCCCCAAAGCCCTTCCAGTGGACTAAATATTCCAAGCGCGTCCCGTTCTGGCAGCTAGCCACCAAATAATCTACTTCCCACTCAAAGTCTCTGTCCTCGGTAACAATAACCGGGCCCAGGCATTGAGGGAGTTGACCCTCGAGACGTTCCTTATAGGGTTTCACCTGGGAAACATTGACCGTAGGGTGGATACGTAGTGTCTTTGGCAGTAATAACATAACCGCATTTGGGCCTGCTAGAGCCGTGATCTTGTATGGCCCTAGCCAATGCTCAGATAATTTCTTTGAAGCTCTTGTGAGCCTCAAGTTCTCTGTGGAGAGCCAGACTAGCTGGCCAACTTCATAGATAGGGGCATCGGAACGATGCTTGTCCGCCTATTTCTTCATTTTCTCCTGAGCTTGCAGGAGGTTGTGACGCACTTCTTCCAAGGTTGTGGAGAACTCATCCGCTGCAGGGGCTGTACTGCTTCCGGTAACGGCTTCGGTGCCCAGCCGCATTGGATAAGTATGGGTGAGGGAGAATGGAGTCTTCTTCGTAGAAGAAGATACCTTGGAATTCATGCTATACTGTGCGATCGGAAGCCAGTCCAACCATTCTTATTGGCGGTCAAAGCAATACATTCTCAAAAACTTCCCGATCTCCCGATTGATGACTTCCGACTGTCTGTCTGTTTGCGGATGGAAGGTGGTCGAGAGATGCGTTTCGATGCCGAGTTGTTTATTTATGTTTTGCATCACCTGTGATACGAACTGTGGACCTCGGTCCATAGTTATGGTTTTAGGAAGGCCATGATGCTTCCAGATGTGCTGCATAAATAGTTTAGCCGTATCAACGGCACTGATTGCCTTGGTGCACAGGATCAGCTCAACTTCCTTGCTGAACCGATCAACCACCGTCAAGATGGTGTCGAATCCGTGAGAGAGGGGAAGGTCGGTAATGAAATCTGCTGTGATGTCTTTCCACGGACCGGACGGAACCAGTAAAGGAATGAGCCTGCCGGCTGGTGTGGCACCTGTTCCCTTGAACTGTTGGCATGTGTCGCATCTAGCGACGTAATTTCTGACAAAAGTGGCAATACCAGGCCACCAATAGTTATGTTGTAATGCTTCAAGCGTCTTTTCTTGTCCTGGGTGCCCCATAATGGGCGTGTCATGGTGCTTGCAGACAACTTCCATCCGAAGCGATAACGATTCAGGGACGTATACTCTGCCGTGGCGGTCACTGAGGCAGCCGTCATGCTCCTCCTGGATTCCCCATCTTCTTTCGAGTTCCCTTATGTCCCTTTCTCGTAGCTTGCACGTTTCCAGGAATATTTTATGTCTAAGGGCGGCCCCATTATCTGTAATCAAGAGCGTGCCCTCCATGGGGGTTGCTCTAATCTTGTCCGGGGAAATGACTATAATTCCTTTATTATCTTCCTCGATCCCTTCGGCATAATCCGGACGACGACTTAACGCGTCGGTGTTTGCCATCGAGGCACTGAGTTTGTATACCCATACCATATTGAATTGAGTAAGATATTGCGCCCACCACGCTTGGCGGCGATTTAAGTCTTGGCGCATCATAAAGAATCGGAGGTTATTGTGGTCGTTTCAGACCTCGAACGGGAGTTTGGTTCCTTCTAGGTAATGCCGCCATTGCTCTAGTGCTTGGATAACGCCCAGCATTTCCTTATCTGCAATGGGGTAGTTCCGTTCTTCCAGGGTCATAGAGTGGCTGGAATACGCCACTGGATGCCACTTATCTCCTTTTAGTATACTTAGGACAGCTCCGGTTGCGTAGTCCGAGAAATCGCTCTCTATGCAAAATTGACAGTCAATGTCGGGATAGGCCAGGACGGGAGCGGTAGTGAAGGCTTGCTTCAACGTGTCGAAGGCGTGCTGGCACGCTCCATCCCATAGGAAGGCTTTGTCCTTCTTCGTCAGGTCGTGGAGTGGTCTAGCCACTTTGCTATACTCAGATATAAACCTGCGATAGAAGTTCACCAATCCTAGGAAGCTTCTTACGTCCTTGACCTTGGTGGGAAGTGGCCATTTCATAATGGCATCTACCTTGGCCAGATCCATTTTTATCCCTTCCGGAGATATGATCATTCCCAAGAAGTCTACTTCCTTGATGCAGAAAAAGCACTTTTCTGGCTTTATGAACAAGTTGTTTTCTTCGAGGCGTCTAAGGACTTTTAGCACGATTCGATTGTGTTCTTCTTGGTCATCTGTCTTAGTAAATATCATTATGTCATCGATATAGATGACGCAGACGTCATCCATATCGGCAAAGATCTCATTCATCATCGCTTGGAAGGTGGTGGGGGAGTTGCAAAGTCTGAAGTATATTACGAGTGGCTCAAATGCTCCTTTGAACGTGATGAAGGCTGCTTTCCATTCGTCACCTTCTTGGATTCGGATGTTGTTGTACCCCCATCTGAGATCCATCTTTGTAAATAGCTTTGCTCCCCTTAGCTTATCCACTAATTGGGAAATCAGCGGGAGCGGGTAGTTATTTTTGACGGTGTGCTCGTTTAGGTAGCGGTAATCCTGTACCATGCGCTTCTTGCCATCCTTCTTTGGAACAAAGAAGACTGGAGAGGTCTGTGGCGACTTAGAGGGTTGTATGTACCCCTTAGCCAGCTGATCATCTAGAAAAGCTTTGACTTCCTCTTGTTCCGTTACCAATAGGGGGATGAGTTGACCCTTCTTTGGGTTAAACGTTTCTTTGAGGTCGATCCCATGATCCCACGGTTTTCTGATGGGCATGTGCTCGCTTTCCTTTTTTGAGAACCGTCCGAAATATTTCTCGTATTCGCGAGGAACCAGTTCCTTGACTGTCTTCTCCCTTTTTGGCTCTTGCGCTTCTAGCGCTTTAATCGTGGCGTGGATCTGGTATTGGAAATCTTCCTCCTCCTTTTTCAGAATGTGGAGGAACACCAGCTTATCCTGTAGGCAATGGCAGTGGCGTGGGCAGCGAGTCATTTTGACTATGCCCTTCGACCAGTCTATCTCAGGATTGTGTCGTTTTAACCATTCATATCCCAGAATGAATTGGTTTTTTCCCAAGTCGGTCACTTCTGCCATTATCTTTTCTCGGTGTCCTTGGAATTCTAACACCAGTTCCACAGCATGAGTAATGCTACCTACCGAATTCTTTGTTCCGTCCACATTGTATATGGGTATTTCGTGGCAGAGTTTCGTCAAAGGGAGTTTGACGTCATTGGCCCACTTTCGGTCTACAAATACCGCATTAGCCCTGCTGTCAAGCAGTGCCTCTGCCCTTATGTAACTTCTGTGGACCCCTTTGTTGTAGGGTGCAATACAAATGTTGAGAAGTATTTCTTTTTCTATTCTTAGGTTCCTAACAAAAATGTCATCCAGGAAAATAACATTTTGCTTCGGATGGTGAGAGGAATTAAGCCCAGGTTTTACGTCCCTGGCGAGCCCACTAGGGGATCCCTCTGACGGCTGTGAAATAATTTCCTTTTCTGTTTCCTCGACTTCTTCTACCGAGAGGTTGGAATATCTGTTAGGCGATGTGCCTTTGGGACTCCCGGGGTCCTTCAGGCACGGCCTTTTCCCTTCCCGGCGAGACCTTCATAGTCCCTGAACCAGGCTTGGGCTTCTTCAAAATTCATCTCCCTTACTGTTTTAGGTAAGGGGCGTTCAGAGGGGTCTACCTCCTCTCCTTTGTCTTCCTGGTTTGGTCCGGGGGTAGTGGACTTACCGACACCTCGGACCAAAGCTGAGGACGTCGCGCCCACATCAGTGTTATCTTCTTCATCTGAAGGGACTTCTTCCCAACGGACGACCTTCCTCATTTTCCGGCCTGAAGGGGTAGCCGGTGCCCGGGGCTTCCATTTGGAGCAGACATTCCGGTGTCCGCCCCCTAGGAAACTACATTTGGGGCACTTTACAGAGGGGTCTCCTCGGACCTTTGGGGCCTTACAGTCTTTGGAGAAATGCCCTTGCCCGCCACAGTTGTAGCAGACATACTTTGATTTATCGAATATTGGCTGGCTTTGGGCCACATCGATATCCATAGCGTTCGGGTCGCACCTTGGGGCTCCCGAGTTCCTCTGCGCACCCCTTGCGAGAAGCTTCATCAGGTCTTCTCTTTCTCCCTGAATGCGGAGTTCTTCTATGAATGCCTTGAGGTTCTTGGGGTAACCCTTAGCCCGATGATACCTCTTGACAATTCCTTGATCTGCATGTTTGTATAGCAAATCGATGCATTGGTCAGCTGGTAGCGCTGCTACCAGTTGATACAACTTGAATTTGGTGAGGAAGGTGATCATATCACTCCTTCCTTGCACCAGAGTGAGTAGCTGTTGTTTGTGCCACTCCTTGTCGTTTACCGGCCTGAAATTGGCCAGCATCATTTTTTCGAATGCCTCCCAGGCTGGCCAACCCGCCATTGTGGCTGCCTGGCTTATTGTCATAGCAAGGTGGGCGGCATCTCCCTTTATCATCCGGGACACCATGGCTTTCACCACGGTTTCAGCTGGAAGGGCGGCAGCATTCTCCTCCTTCCATATGAGGACTTTCGCCCACCATTCGTTGAAGGTGCGGCCCCTTTGCCCTTCGAAGGTTCCGGGGTCCACGATCACTTTTGACAACTTGGGTGCACTAGGCTCTGCGGTTGCCCTGCCAGTCACTGCCAGTCTGGCAGAGAGGGTTCTTATTTGGCCAACGAGGGTGCCGACCATTGCTTTCAAATCTTTAATCTCTCTGGCTGCCTGCTGGAGCCGGTTCGATTCTTATAGTGCCCTTGCTTCAGCATGGGCCAGGCGGGTAATCATGTTGGCTTTCTCGCCTTCTACTGAGGCAAGGTAGTTCCCTAACTCAACCACTAATCTTGCCCAATCGTCGGTCCCTGCCGTGAGTTGGGAGATAATGTTGGTCAGGTCTTGGGGAAGCGACATTGTTATTTCTTTTCTAGAAGTACTTTACTTTCTTCGTGGGTCTCAACCAGATCCTTGATCCTAGCAGCGCTCTCCTACTAATCTCTTTTTCATATTCCCTCCTTTTCCTTTTCTTAGGTGCTGGGAGCTCCGGCACCAGTTCTGGCTCTAATGAGGGAGTGCGAGAGTTGGTACCCGGCGTGTACAGGCATTCGGCGGGGGCGGGGGTTGAGTGGGCAGTGGATAAAGGGGAGTTCCCGAATATCCAGTCTAACTCCTGCTGGTATTGGAAGAGTTCCCACTCGAACTGCTGCCACTCGTCGTCGAGGTAGGGGTCATGGGGTGGCAGGAGGAAAGGCTGCAGGGCTGGTGAGCATGAGTCAATTGAGCCGGTGGATGGCCCTTCGATCTCTTCTTGATGAAAGTAAAGCGCAGGGTCTTCCGACAATGTGCTGCTGGCGAGGTCCCTGGGGTTGTTCTCGACCCAGGTACTGGAAAATCCTACTTCTGGCTGCTCTAAATAGCTCCAGAAGGCTTCTTCGAACTGCCTCTCTGACTCCTCCTGATGTTCTCTCGTCAGGTAATACGCTAGCTCCTCTAGTTGTACTACAGGGAGGTCTAGGTCGCCTTGGTTGTTCAGGTCGTCTACTACTTCCTGATTGGCTACTAGGTATCAGTATACTATCTGAAGGGCTAGGGGGAGAACAGAGGGTACGGACGGCACTTGATGCCTATAAGAGGAATGTGGCTGTGCGGGCGTCCACTTGAAACTTACTATCTCCTAGGTGATGAGGCTAGGAGGTGCGAGGTATGAACGTTAGAGCTTGTTCTAATGATACAACCCTAAACCAGAGAGCGTCTCACTTGAGGGTAAGCTTGGTGCGTTTGTAGGTCGTGGTGGAGAATGAAGTAAGATGGGCTTGTGAAGGTGCCTATGTTATCCCTTGCTAAGGCTAGCTAGTAGAGGGGAGAACACCAAGAGAACAAGCTGAGGGCTTCAGCTCGCTCCTTGGGCTTTATATACTACTCTAATGTACAGCCACCTGGGCATGGACCAGCTACCCTAATATGGTAGATCTCCTACTATGGTCAAACCCTTGACCCTTATCTACGCCTCATGGCAACAGCGATCAGCAATCCTGTGCTGCCACAGCGGAGATTAACTGCCACCTCCTGTGTGGCATCTTCTATCAAAGAAGAGAAGAGAAGCACCCGGAAAGATCCGGATGAGCAGAAATTAAGGGGTGCTGGGTTAGGGCACAAATGAAGAGCGGAAATGAAATAAACCCAAACAGGAAACTAGTTCCTGTGCATTAGAAGCGCAATAGATTCCAGAATCTACTGCCAAGGGTGACAGGTGACGGCAAAGGCCGTACTTCGTTACCTGTGCTCTGTCTAGGTGGTCTTTGGACTCTTTAATACCTAGCTCTCCTGGCATCATCACGTGACTGGTCACGTGGCCTGTGAATGAAGTAAACATGTCCAGGCGCGAAGAAGAGAAAGGAGGAAGAAAAAGAATAAATGATACCATAGTGTGACGTGACCATAACAGTCTAGATGAACATGAGGGGGGTTTCGCCCTATGGAGATGCAGGCAGTTCTTGAATGGGTCATGTCTACATGTGTTGGAGGGTGGAGCATCAGAAGTAGTAGGATAGAAGGGGAACTGTTATGGTCACGTCGCACTACGGTATCATTTTATTTTCTTTTCTTTTCCTTTCTCTTTTGCGCCTGGACGCGTTTACTTCATTCACAGACCACGTGACTAGTCACGTGATGACGCCAGGAGAGCTAGGTATTAAAGAGTCCAAAGACCACCTAGACAGTGCACAGGTCACGAAGTACGGCCTTTGCCGTCACCTGTCGCCCTTGGTAGTAGGTTCTGGAATCCACTGCGCTCCTAATGCGCGGGAACTAGTTTCCTGATTGGGTTCTTTTAATTTCCGCTCTTCATCTGCGCCCTAACCCAGCGCCCTTTAATTTCCGCTCATCCGGATCTTTCCGGATGCTTCCCTTCTCTTCTTTGATAGAAGGCGCCACATAGGAGGTGGCAGTTAATCTCCGCTGTGGCAGCACAGGATTGCTGATTGCCGTCGCCATGAGGCATAGATAAGGGTCAAGGGTTTGACCATAGTAGGAGATCTACCATATTAGGGTAGCTGGTCCGTGCCCAGGTGGCTGTACACTAGAATAGTATATAAAGCCCAAGGAGCGAGCTGAAGCCCTCAGCTTGTTCTCTTGGTGTTCTCCCCTCTACTAGCTAGCCTTAGCAAGGAATAACATAGGCACCTTCACAAGCCCATTCACTCCATTCTCCACCGTGACTTACGAACGCACCAAGCTTACCCTCAAGTGAGACGCTCTCTGGTTTAGGGTTGTATCATTAGAACAAGCTCTAACGTTCGTACCTCGCACCCTCCTAGACTCATCACCTAGGAGCAAGTAAGTTTCAAGTGGACGCCCGCACAGCCGCATTCCTCTTATAGGCATCAAGTGCCATCCGTACCCTCTGTTCTCCCCCTAGCCCTACAGATAGTATACAGGTACCTAGTAGCCAACCAGGAAGTAGTAGACGACCCGAACGACCAAGGCGACCTAGACCTCCCTATAGTACAATTACAGGAGTTAGCGGAGTACCTGACGAGAGAACGTCAGGAGGAGTCAGAGAGGCAGTTCGAAGAAGCCTTCTGGGGCTATTTAGAGCAGCCAGAAGTAGGGTTTTCCGATACCTGGGCAGAGAACCACCCCAGAGACCTCGCCAGCAGCGCACTGTCAGTCGACCCCGTGCTTTACTTTCATCAAGAAGAGATCGAAGGGCCATCCATCGGCTCAATCGTCTCACCCTCACCACCCCCGCAACCTTTCCCCTGGCCGATCCACGACCCCTACCTCGACGACGAGTGGCAACAGTACGAGTGGGAACTCTTCCACCACCAGCAGGAGTTAGACCGGATATTTGGCAACTCCCCTTTATCCTCCGCCCGCTCAACCCCCGCCCCCGTCGAACTCTGGTACACACCGGATACCAACTCGCGCATTCCCTCGTTAGAGCCAGAACCGGTGCCGGAGCCCCCAGCACCTAGGAAAAGACCCCGGAGGGAATACGAGAAAGAAATCAGTAGGCAGGAACCGTTAGGATCTAGGATTTGGTTGAGACCCCAAAAGAAAGTAAAGTACTTCTAACAAGCGCAATAAAATGTCCCTCCCCGATAACCTCACTGCCATCATCTCCCAACTTGCGGCTGGAACCGACGATTGGGCCCAATTGGTGGTAGAATTAGGAAATTACCTC
>JBBPUK010000071.1:65991-79645 GCA_038094635.1 Tylopilus cervinicoccineus | reverse complement strand
GTAGTGTGGAGAACAGAACTACAAAGCATCACATGAGTAAGAGTGCCAGAGAATAGAAGTATGACAAATGCTGGAGGGCTGTACAGGGGAATGTAAGATGACTAAAATGACTTTACAACAACCAGAAATATAACAAGGTGGTGTTTACAGAGATTTGATATGAAGGTATGAACTCTGGGTGTTCTGTGAGGCAATCATATAAGTGTACTGGAGATGGTACTGGAGGTAAGACAGAGGATGGTTGACAGTCTGGAGGTGGCTCAAGACTTGGGGGTGGGGGTTATGAAGATGGTCAGAGGTGGTTTGGCATGAATATGACAGATTCAAGCAGTCATCAAGGCAAAGGGAGGTCATACCAAGTACTAGATATCATATTAGATATCATATTTTATACAAAGTCAAACAATTGTCCAAATGGGTGGCTGTTTTGAAATGGCTATCATTTCAAACCTTTTGCACTACAGACCAATCTTGTAGTCAGGAGTGAGATCTTCATTTCATATGCCAACAGTTTAGGGTTAGGGTTAGTGGTTATTGTGGAATATTATTTTTAGTACAAAACATGCAAACATTCAGATAATTGTTTTGAGCCACTATATTGTTATTCTAAACCATGATATTTATCTTCTGGTTTTTGCCCATTTTCAAAATAAAATTGAAACTGGTCTCCAATTAATCAAACCTTGGCAGTACTACCATTCATAAGCTTTGAAAAGCTGTAACAATCACAGCCATGCTTATAATATATGGAAGATCTTATATGTTCACAGGAAATATTGTCAGAAGAAGGGGATTGCAATGATAGCATACTCATCACTTGATTCTGATAATTTTCTTCTGTTAAGAAGTGAGGTAGTTAATAGAATTGCCAACAAGTACAGTACAATGTCTTGCCCGCCAATGTGTTTATCTCTTTGTATGCCAACAAGCCCAAGTATACAGGTCAGTGTTCAGAAGCCTGCTAATTTGGCTCAACTTGTAATATTGGCCAACTGACTCAGAAGGACATCAATGAGCTGCACGAGATTGACATGCCACTTCCATGCTTGCCACTCAGCCTGGACTGGTTTTGGTGGTCTTGGGTTTCCTGACTGCGAGTAAGCTTGAAGGAGATTCGAAGTACATAGTAGAAAAAAAGTCTAAGAACCAGAACTGTGCAATCACTAGTCCTCACAAGTGTAATCTTGACGCCAACTGACTGCCTCAAGTACCTTGTTTGGGCAAGGTCGGTCCCGTCTCTATCATGGCCTTGAACCGCAATTCGCGGTTTCTGTGAAGTTATGCCCGTCATCGAGTAGCACTGCACCGAGACCAGGGCGGAAGTGACCTCGGGGGTTGTCGAGCCAGCTGATCCGGGGGAATTGACCTGATTGGGATTGGTCAGAGTACTATATGAACGTCTCCAGTCCTAGTAGCGCCAGTGCGGCGCGATGACGACCCTTCCTCGCATCACCAAGCAAGGTTCAACACCCGCTTCCACACGCACACCTGCGTTCAACCAAAGACGTCGCTCAGATCACGACTTTGATGCTGGGATAAACTCATCAGCCGCATGGACAGAGCGCATCGATCGCGGGTCTCTCTCCGACGATGAACCAACTGATTATCCAGAGCTATACGGACAACCCGGCTTGTCTGCGCGTGCCCTGTATCAGTTCGAGGGCCAGGCAGAATTCAGGGAGCTCACTGTCGAAGCCGGAGAGAGACTCGAGGTGCTGAAACAAGATGTCGGGGATGGGTGGAGCCTCGTGAAGACGGAGGATGGAAAGATTGGTTTGCTGCCCGCAGCTTATTACACAGTCGGTGCAATGCGGCTGGCAGCGACTCCAACTGACAACCTCTTCATTCAGCACACCATTGACTTCATCTCTGCGCCGGCCGACAGTCAGTCGACCTCGAAGGAGTTATCTGTCGACACTGTTACGCTTCGTTCGTCTCCCAAGAGGGACCATGAACTAGGACTTCCTCCGCTCGTTCCACGAACAACAGGCGAATGGCCGAACGTGCTTCCCAGTTTCCGACGGCGATTGCTTGGCGGAAAGGCTATCAATCGATTCTCTGCTTTCGTCACCAGCGGTGCGGAGGAATGGGTTCTCAATGGCGCTCCTGCTACTGAAGACGAACCTGAAGTGTCCGCTTTCATCTCTCATGATCGCTTTTCGACGACTGATTCTGTCGCGGAGGACATTCGGCTTAACAAGCTAGGCATCGGGGAGCCCGATAAACACTTCATAGACGAAGGTCCCTCCTGGCAACCCAAGGTCCCCGGGTTCCGTGTCTTGGTGCACTCACCATCGAAGCGGTCGTCAGGCCTTTCCGGAGCTTATACAGTATACAACGTCACTTCTCTGGTCCAGCCATCCGAGACTAATGAACCCGATGATGAGGCAACCCGATCCTCCCCTATTTATATTACTGTCCAGCGACGCTTCTCACATTTTGTCATTCTTCACACTGCGCTACTCAGACGGCTTCCTGGAATTGCGCTACCTCCTCTACCTGAGAAACAATACGCAGGTCGGTTCAATGCTGCATTCGTCGAAGCTCGACGGGGAGACTTGGAACGATATCTTGACCGCGTCGTGCGACACCCCGTTGCGCGTTACGCGGAGGTGGTTACTTCCTTCCTGGGCTGCGAGGATGACTTGGTAAGCGGTCTTGTCACCAGCAGGGTTTAAGAACCTGCTAAATATCCCTCGTACTCGTTTCTACATAAGGAGTGGAAGCGACTTATGCCACAGTTTTTATCGATGCGTGCCGCTGGGGCCTCCTTTTTTGCGCACGTTTTCCATCCGGCGTTCAATGTTGATATTCAGGATGCCGCAGAGATAATTGACAAATTTGACAACCATGTGCGAGCCGTCGGTAAGGGTGTGCAGGGGTTACGAAATATCTTCAATCGAGTGAGAGAAGCACGGATAGGTGAGTAATCTCCTTGGATCCAAAAATATGCGTTCCTAATGCCCACAAATATTAACGTGCATAGAAATGTCCAAAACTGAGCGCCTGCTTTCATACTCCTTCCTGTCCCTTATCACTGCGAAGCCATTGTCATCTGCACCGGCTCTTGGCGCAGTTGAGGAAGAAGAAAATGCATCTCCGCAACTGCAAGGCCTCCTCAATAATGATGGTGCTTGGTGTTGGCGTGATGATTGCGAGGACTGTCTCAAGCTCACAAAGGCGATTCAGAAGATAGCAGAGACATTACAAAGTGTAGCAGATCTGTATGATGATCACGTCAGTGTCAACTCATTGCAGTATAAACCTCCACTAAAAACCATCAAAGGCCAGGAGAAGGCAACTTGCGACACACGAAGCTCTCAAAAGCGTCGCACATCCCTACATGACGTACCAGGTGCGTTCCATAGCATAGTATTCTTACCCTGGCTGAGCCACCATTTCAAGGGGATCATAGAGACCCATCGGTCCACGCACTCTCAGTATGCAGTGGCTACTGGCAAGAACGTATGTAATCTAAGACTGGACTCACTTCTCCGACTGATTGACTGGTAGCCAAACGAAGATGTTGCTTCACGTTGTGAAACAGTCCTCAATGCAACCATGTCAGAACTAGACACATACCATACGCAGAAAGTTCAAGATTTCGCAATCCTAACAAGGGATCATTTGGACGGGGAGATTGCGTTGTACGAGCAGCTTCTGACACGATTCAGAGCTGCACGACGAACACTGGATCCCTCATATCTGGATGAACTAGGGCACTCCCCCAGACGACCCTCGCGATTCGAGAAAGAGCTGGACAAATCGGTGAATGCTATCGCACCCCTTCCGCAGCCCTGTCCGCATGTACACGACGCGGCACCGATGCGACCTGTGAGCATGGCTATTCAAGGTGGAA
The DNA here is from genome assembly GCA_038094635.1 of Tylopilus cervinicoccineus. Lineage (NCBI taxonomy): Eukaryota > Fungi > Basidiomycota > Agaricomycetes > Boletales > Boletaceae > Tylopilus > Tylopilus cervinicoccineus. Next base: position 75,786 of record JBBPUK010000071.1, on the reverse strand, counting down.
TGGGTTTACTTCTCGGGAGCTCAAGTTCAGGAGGGAGAACGAGTGTTCTGGGTAGACTGTGGACTTGAGTAAGATTCTTATTCTTGATCGGTATCACTTCTTGGAAGAAGTGTGCCCCAGCATCAGATAACAGTTTCGAATTAATTGTCGAATGCAGTGCTTCATATTGTATTCAATCGTCTGTCATGTGTTATTACTGGCTTGCGAGCCAGTCATTGATCAGACAAAGCCAATGTCGAGGACTACCTCTGAGAAAGGTAGCCTCCTCATGCAGATCTCCGCAAGGGTGTTGCGCGTGCCCATTTCAGTGAACCGACACCTGAAAATCGGTATAGGATAGTTCTGATTCGTTTCGAGTTAGAAGCTAAATGTTCCGATCCTGACTCATTCACCTACGAAATACTCGTACTGAAATATGATGCAGGCTCCCCGCGGTACTAATATTTCCCTTGGGTTGAACGTGATCTGATGAATGCGTACTCGCATCTCTCAAACAGTATGGCAAGGATGATCCGGCCCACTCTCGGCAAGACCTACGCAGTCAGCGACAACATGAGCTGTACAAATCATGTGAACGTGATCGACTCAGAGGCGGCGTGCTACCGAACCCCTAGGTCGACACTTGATGCTTATGGGTGTACTGGTCGGAAAGCTTGTCCAATTCGTGACACTTGCGACTATTGATTCTGTTCGTCTCCAATAATCATTTACAGCTATGCATTCATCAAGAGATGAAATGTCTCTGCGCCATTGAGTGACGTTTGTCTCGTGGAGCATGCAGTCTACGTTCATCCTGTATCCACACACTGATTCCCGCCTAGCGCCTCGGAGTGAAGTTGCAGAAGAGGAGTCGAAGGGATACGTAGCCGCTTGCAAGACCCCTTCCACTAGTTGTCGGCATCGACAGTAGACGTAGTATGGACTAACACGGAAGCGAGAGTAAGGGAATGATAGGAGACAGAGGGATAACTTTGCTAGGAAGAGTGACGCCCGCTGAGATGAACAATAATTGAAGAAAGAAACTCCAGAAAAGAGGGAAATAGTGGCCGTCCTCAGGATTAAACTCTGAATGTCTGCTGTAGGTGTCTCTCCTGAAACCCAAGCGCCTAGTATGAGGGAAAGGAAGGATAGGAGCCAACTTCCCCTCTCCCCCCCCCGAAATGTTTCAGTTCAGGTAATCCAAATGCACACCAGAACCTGTCTGTCTGTAAACTGTTTCCAGTCTGCCCGTGTTTCATATGCGATCATCGCGCTTGAGTGATTCGTATCCCAGCGCGTGAGCATTGGTTCCTTTTATCCCTATGAGCCTACATCCAGGCATCTGCCGAGAACATATTGCTGTTAGTAACATGTTTTAGGTGGAAGATTGGTAAGTCACTACATCTCTTTGTCTGGTGAATGCACACTTGAGGGCTTGAGTGATCAATGGAAGTGACGAGTGAGCACGTCGGGGATGAAAATACCCGGTGCGTTTGGATCACTCTGCAAAATTAGGGATTATATATCTGAGCGCGCTTGTCCGGCCTTCCATAATACTGCGCTTGAACCACAAGGTCACTAATCTCCGTTTCGTCGGGGCAAGTAGCTTACCTGGACTCGATAAGTTGTTTGTTTCCCGACACAAGTGACTCAGTTGAACTGTGCAACAGATTGCTAAATCCTGTTGGCGTCATTGCCTTGCTCAGTCACCCATGCCATACCCGCCACGACGGATGAGATGCGTATATGAACCACTGTTTCAACAGAAAAAGTAGCTACAGAACTCGTTTTCACTTGTCCCACAGAAAATGTCCGCACGCGTCGTCACTGTCTTCGGTGCCACAGGTACCCAAGGTACTGTGCCTGTCATCGTTGCCATTTTGCGAGACCGAGCTTCAGCACATCTTGTAGGCTCATCCGTAGTTAAAGCATTACTTGCCGATGGGACATTGACTCCGAAGGCAGTAACACGCGATCCAAACTCAGAGAAAGCGTTAGAACTTAAACAGCTCGGTGTTGAAGTTGTTGCAAGGCGACCAGGGGGATGTACCGTCCTTGAAGAATGCTATGAATGGTGCAGAAGCGGTATTTGCGGTGATTTCGATTTTCTGCCAGGCATCACACCCCTCACTGCGCACCCAGGTTACTGACTTTTGGGATCCCAAAAGTTTAGCCCAAGGCCCAACCAGTGAAATGCTGCTGGGAATGAACATGGTAGATGCCGCGATCGAAACTGGCATCAAGTTTTTTATCTGGGGGTATCGCTGGATCCGGTCCTGTCGTTGCCCGTCTCTATAATCACTCCTCATTCTAGTTCCCTCCCACATGCCACCAGAGAAAGTACCCTGATTTACATCACTTTGACAATGAGTTTTCTCCGTCTCCAGATGTGCTGTTACTAATACGCAACTATGTATCGATTAGATAAAGCCAATGTCGACGACTACCTTCAACAAAGGCAGCTCCCGCACGCAAATCTTCACACAGGTGCGTGCATGATGTCTGTGCACAGCGACCCAGCTCACCCCAATACTTCACCTGGGTTGAACGTGATCTTGGTCAATGCGTACTTGCACTGCTCAAACACTGCAAGGATGATTCGGCCCACATCCTCGGCGAGACATTTTATGCAGTCGGTGACAAGATGAGCTACACAGAGTATGCAAGCGTGGTCAAGAAAGGCAGCGTACCGCCCAGTGCTGAGGTTGATACTTGATGTTCATTAAGGCAGCATTCGGAAAGCCCGTTCGTTTCGTGAGGGCTGCAACCTCTGGAGTGAAGGTGAGATCATCTTTAAAGTTTCTTCGTGTCTTCAACAATAACTCTTGGTTGTTAATCTATCTAGGAAATGGACGAAGCTGTATGTGTTTGCGCTGTGAGACTTGTCTTACGGCAGATGCAGTATGACTTCCAATCCGATATAGGCTTTTATCCGCACATCACCATTCCCGATCCTCGCCTGGAGCGCCTAGGGGTGAAGCTCCATTCAAATGAATTGTTCGCAGAAGAAGTGTTAAAGAAGAGATATGCTTGAAATTACGTGTTTTGCTGTACTTGTGCTAGTCGTAAATTCTTCGCCATCCGCTGTGCCATATTATCATTAGGTGATTCGTTTTCTATTTTGAAAAGGTATGGTACACGTTCGTGAGTGGCATACAGAAGCGCAAGGTTTGTACTAGTCAAGAACGTTTCAGTGTACAATCGAAGCATCAAGTTGGCGCCTGATGACTCGTATGATCAAATATATTTCAGGCCCGGAGAGGTCGCTGGAAACCAACGGCGGAAACACAGACGAGCAGAAGAGAGAACTGGACTAGGCTCTGTTGGGACGGTGACGTACGGGTACAAGGGGCGAAGTATCGAAGTGCCGTACACGTGACTACATAGTACATTGTAAGTTGAACAAGACTGGCTGGGCACGATCGGTCTACAAGATATAGATATAGAGGTCGCCAGAACTCGATATGAGCTGATATAAGAATGAACCAGGCGACCAGTGAGTGTAAGCGGGGTAGGCATTGGAAAACGATCATACGAACTGTGGGACTCCGTTAGTTGGCAACTGCCATCATGCTAATCACCAAGACTCATCATGATGTGCCCAGCAAGCTCGACAATGGAAGACCGATCCGAATCTTTGTGATCACTCCTGTCGTGCCAAACTATCCGCAGGCAAAGTTTCCAGGTATCTAGTCCATATCCATGGAGTGCAATCTACAGAGCGCTCAATATCGATAGGAGTTGTCTGCTTCAGGTACGTAGTGGATCACAGGCACTCTGAGCTCTCTCGACGGATCGACAAACAAACGTTAGCGAGATCTACCAAGTGACCGGGCCTGTCGAGAGGTTCGCGGGACAGATTGCAAGCCATGGATACGTTGTCGGTGCGTCTGGCACTTCTCATAACCAGATGGTTTCTCAACAGGATGGATAGCGTGCCCATCGACTTATCATGAATTCGAGGGTCCTGAGCCCATCCCCTACGATTCAGAAGGTGCCTCGCTTCGGTCATCTCTCGGACACTCACGGAATGCATGACCAGGAACAGACCGGGGTAACAGATACAAGGTAGGCATCACACTGCGTGTGTTTGACCGTTTCATCTACAACGTCTTCTAGATCGAGAAAACAGTAGCTGCCTACGACGAGGTAATCTCTCGCGCCTGATTTAGTGCTGAATCTGCTGATCTGTACAACCTCGGATGGATGAAAGGATGCAACACTTTCGGTCGATCTGCTGGTCTCCCATCCGAATTGTAATGGTCGCATTGCGGGTGAGTGAGTAGCGTTCCTCCCTTGTTGGCCTCTCACAATTATACCAAAGCAACGGGAATGTGCCTCGGAGGTCATTTGGTACGCCTCCGTCTGTCTGTCTCAGACGTGTCTCACCAGTAATCTAGGCATTCCGTGTGCGATATTGTTGATCATCATCGAGACGCTGTCATTGAACGGCTATGGTATTTTCCAGGCTGCCTTTGACCCCAGAGTGTTATCTTCAGTGTGCTTCTTTGCTACGGACATCCATGGTGCCACTCTCGGGAAGGGCAAGAATGACGACTCACTTGAGCGAGTCCGGAAAGGTGACATGAAAGGAGAGCTCGTTGTAAGTATTATCTGTCTTTAAGTTATCTCCCCTCATCAGGAGCGTTCTAGATGATTTTTGGAAAGCGGGTACGTATTACCTTCTGTTTTGCCCTTGGATAAAACCGGGCTGACTGCTGTCGAGGATACGCATGTACCACGTGCGGGACGTGATCTCATCAGAAATACTCTCGAGGACGCGAGAATTCCATGTTCTGTTTGTACAGTTTGATGTGTTCTGCAAGGAGATCGCTCATCGGGCGTACTCAGTTTCTAGAAGTACAGGCGCAACACGCCTTTATCCGAGACGAATCATCCAAGGGGCGCTGGGATGCAGCGCTTACACGGTCTCTATTCACATTCATGCTGGAGGTGTTTGAGAGAACGGTCGGGCGAGACCTCGGGCCGAGGGTGGACGACATGGAGAAGGTTGAGCATGTCTGTTAAAACTTGTTTGCGAGTGTTAGAAATCAAAGCCTTTGCCAAACAACCTCCCAGTGTCCGCGAATGTGATCGTCGGGTTGTTGTAATATACCTCTATCTTCTAGCCAGCTTTCATGGAGACCCTCCCACCACTTCCATTCTATCCTTCTGCCAAGACAAGAAAAGGGTTTTCAGCATCGCAGCTGGCACAGTTCCATTCCAATCTCTCTAATGCACTCACACAAGTAATCGCTCTACCCACTGCGAAACGGGATATTCCTTCGACGCGTATCTTTGTCTCCAGCTATGCTAGCAATGCGGCACAACAGACTCTTGAAGCACTCATCTGGGAGGAGACCCAGCCTGCGAAGCTTGACGATTCCCTGTGTCATCGCGTCCTCCCTCTCGCAGAAAAGCTTGCCTCCTCTACTCCTGGACTGGATCTCAGAACACTTCTAGATCTTTGCGTTGCCTTTCCATCCAAGATGACTCGCTTGAAATCGATTTTGTATGCAACCCTGGGCGGAACACCTGACTTGCCTGCCACCTTCGCCTCAGAGGTTGTTCCCGCGTTCACATCCTTGCTGTCCCAATCCTTGTCTTCGGGATTATACAGTATTCGAAAAATAGCTCGTTGCCTGACGAGCCTTCTTCGGCCCAGTCCACCAGACCTAATTCGTCCATTCGCCCATAGCAGGGAGTTCCTCATTGCACTGGCGTGCGCGTATGACGACGGCCTCACCGCAATCTCAGGCTCATATGGTGGGATCAGGATGGACTTCTCTGACCGCCAACTAGATCACTGGGAGCAAATATGGCTCGACACCAAGGTGGACATTGTTGACGTCTTCCACCTCATCGTGACGACGATGGTACAGGATGTCTCGTCCGCATCGGGGGTTGGACTCGCGGCAGAAGCGGATCGGGCTTTTGGGATCGTGTTCGCGTTGCTTGACATCACACCCCAATCTGCAGTTTCGAGACCTACTGACGCTGTTCCGTTCCTCAACCGATCGCTTGTCGCAGATTATCAATATGCATATGAATTAAGCAGGACGTTGTCTTTTGCACTACGCTATGCAGCACGCGATGATGCGCGGGTCGATCTCTTGGAGTCCGCTTTGCATTCGCTTGATGTCGGGCGATCGAGTGGAGCTGCCAAAGATCCGGGTGCGCTCAAACTCATCCTTTGTTCGTCTGGCATCGCCCCAGGAGTCTCCAGACACGCCCATCCGATTGTGCAGCCTACATCTGCTGACAAGGGGAAAGCAAAGCCGACGGCCCCCGAAACCATTCAAGTCCCACCTCATGACGCCGATCTCGACTTGCAGGTAGCACAAGTGCTTGACATTCTCCCCGATCACTCGCCCGAGTACATCCGCAAACTGCTCACGCACCCCTCTTTCCCATTCCGCGGCAATGCAGAAAGAGTGATTGAAGCACTTTTGGAGGGCACAGCTCCCGGAGAAGACGCACTCGGAGAGCGTGTTACAGAAAACACCTCGCTTATAATACCCATAGTGGATGCTCCTGTAGAGAGGAAGAACATTTTCGACCAAGAGACCATGGATCTCAGTCGCATCCACATTGGCAAGAAAACGTGAGATATCTTTTCCTGGCACTTTTGTGTGCCTGATCTTTCATATATAGGCCAGATGGAATGACATTGACTCGGGATAGAGCGGAAGTCGAGCAGATGAAAGCGGAGATACTACGACTGGCCGAGGCGATGTCAGAGGATTCAGACGAGGACGGTGGACGGCCTATAGCTCTCGACATGATTGATCTAGACGATGACGTTGACGGAGTTAGCGTCAGCAATGTCAAGGTCCTGGGCGACGGGGAAGACAGTGACGGCGAAGAGGTGGACCCTATCAAGCCAGAGACGATATTGGAATTGGCTTATATCCAGGATCCCAAGTTGTTTGATCGAGATGGTGGGACACGGCGAAGCAAGGCACGCGCGGACCTCAAGCAACAGACAGGTGATGATCGTCACACAAGTTCATCCTTGGAGCCACTAAATTTCTTTTCCAGGTTGGACGGACGAACAAATAGAGGGCTGGAGAATCATGTTGGAGAGAAATGTGAGTGATTTCGTATGGATATACATATTGCTCTTATTCACGCGTGTACATTACTCCAGCCCAAGAAAGAACGCATATTGCAGAAGCACGAATTCTCTGGAAATAGGATCCAACATATAATGGCTGGAGGCCCCGTGGGTCAGTCCGGTAGTGGACAGCAGGGCAGGGGCAGAGGAAGCGGGCGGGGAAGGGGACGGGGAAGGGGACGGGAACGGAGTGGCGGTAGCAGTGGGGGAGGAAGAAGAGATGGTGTGTCAGTGGAGAAGAAGGAAAACGTTGCACGCGAGCGAGCATTCAAAGAAAGGCACAAATCTAGCAACCGGAAGAGGGGACACGACAAGAAGATGGACAAGGCAGGCGGTGGTCCATCAGCGTAAAATTTTGGTGACTGTTTAGTAAACGAATGCTGAGAAGTGAGGAACGTAGTATGACTAGGAGGGGAACATCTTCCTGAATCTGGGATCAAAGGTCAACTCGACGACATCATTGACCAGCTTCATGTCTAGTATCTGGTCAGAGACGCGCGAGAACATAAAGGTAGTACAGCTCACCGAGTTCCTTGTCCGAATCCAAGTTGATGCCCCGCAGGAGCTTGATGGTCGACTCGTCAATCACTTTACCGATGACCTCGACAAACGACCCCACCAACTGCTCGTGCTAGGTGATTTTGGGACAATGAGCCTATTTTCAGATTGGATACAGAATCAGATACACCTCAGTCATCGTTACATTGACCTGCCCTCCGTCACATGCCTCGACGAGGGCACCATCCAGCTGTTGCTGATATCGGGTCTCAGGGGTGAGGTTGGGCATGCAACATGCAACTCACGTTGAGCACTCTGCATGGCAGTCGCACTATTCGTCCGACGAAACTCGGAAGACGCGCGGCGTTGACTCTGGGGGATGGGGAGTCGGTCATCGTTGGATGCGGTAGACGCGTCTCGCTTACCGAGTCCGACGCGTCCATTTGTTTGGCTGCCAATTCTTTTGGAGGCCGTGTCCGATGTACTACTAAAGACCGGCAGTTGCAGCTCGTGCGACAACTATCGGCCGACTCCCACTACAGCGCGCACCTTGGGACTCCCGTTGCGTGTCGCAGTTTCATCGCGGCTAATGCAACGTTGTGTCCAGGCACCAGAGGCGTACACTCCTCTTATGCTCACAGTCAAACAATTCTCAGTGACAACGAATGCATCTGTGGGAGAGTCGTGTTCGCTATCCACCAGAGGTGCTATCGTGACGCATATGCGGTGGGTGATCGTATCGTGATGCCGTTCAATGTGGTCTGCTTGAACCGCGAAGAAGGGAGGACTACACTTTGCATGGTTGTAAATGCTGGTTTCATGGGCGTTTTTCACTCTGTTGTTGTGGACAGGCAACACAATCTACAGGAAAGAACTCCTCGGGAGAGGGGTTGAAGGATGGTACAGGGTATGTGTATGCTCAAATCTCGTCTCACTTTGATGTTCCCAACCAGGTCGCTTTGGCCCTGGGTAGCGGGCAACAATAGGTGATAGCAAGACGGGGAAACCCAATGTTACTCATACTATTGGAAACCCTGAGACCCCAGGGTGTTCTATGTGCTCAGCGAACCCGGAGCCCCAAATTTCGGTACAGCTAAGTACGTGGTAAACTCCCACTTGCTGTGAGCGTGAGCTCTTATCGAGTAAAAGGGATATATCTCATTGCCCTTCTAGTAACTGAGTCCCCTGAACGTTTATGGGCGTCCCTTTTCATTCCGAAACATTTTTCAAAAAGGGACTGCAGATTAGGACTGGACAAGGTATATGCTACCGCTGACTCCCTTTATCTCTGGAGGAACTTAAAGTCCTTATTTCGTAGTGTCGGAAAACCTGTCGTTAGATGATGTTCCCGATAGCGTGCGACTAACTTGACAACAGGGTTGAGATTTACCAAGGTCTTGTTACATCGTGAGAGTTTGGGCCGGTTTTTCTGCGAATGGTTGAATGTGCTAGGCTGCGACGCGTTGTTGGCCAGGTCAGTTCACTATCACTACTCCTACATGAACCCTTTCAGCTAACCAATCGTCCATGATCAGTCCAATCGCCAATCTCAATTATCTGTTGATATTCCACGGTCAGCAACACGGCACCCCTGTAGCCTGGGTTTATGTGTGATGACCGTCTTCTTTATCTTTAGCGCCCGGGATAGGCCATGTACACGACTGGTTACCAAAAGGCGACTCTTCTCCGCTATCGATATCTCATCGAGTGTCACCCGGCTGCTAAAATCCATTATACACCTTAGAGCACTTGATGTCGAACACGGCGATCTTGTTGACGGAGCTCAGGAAGGCTGTCTGGGGAAACGAAACCATCTTCAAGGAACAACTTGATTTCCCTGATCCTGGGACCGGTCAATCTCATAGAGCGCACTATCTTGATTTTGGCGAGCATCTCATGGCGATCAAGACGATCGCTCCAACTGTGCGGTTCGCGCGACTTCTTGTGCGCGATGAATACTGTCACGCCCTCGAGACATTCGAGAAAGATGTTGTGTATAGTGGAGGCGCCTGTGTCATGGGCCAACCCGGTATCGGTGAGATCGGGGACGCCTAACCACTTACTACGTATTTTCTGATTGCGTACTTCGTCCCCTAGGTAAATCCTGTTTCATCGCATACGCTGTCATCGAACGACTGCGTAAGAAACAACCCGTTGCTGTTCAAATTCTACCGGAGAGCTGTGATGAAAGTTACGCGCTG
>JBBPUK010000071.1:36008-65894 GCA_038094635.1 Tylopilus cervinicoccineus | reverse complement strand
TGTTTTCGGAGGAAGACGCCGTCAGCCTTCACTCTGGTTATGCCGAAGAACCCTTGAGGTCCCGTCAGGGTATCTGGACGCTCTCTGACTCGAGTCCACATGTCAACATCCCAGCTGTTGCATTCCTTAAGGCGAATGTCAAGGTCTTTCAGACAACCTCACCGAAGATCAGTCGCTGGAAGGAATGGACCAAGCAAAAAATGATCAGATGCTACATAATGGATGTATGGACCACTGAAGAGATCTCTGCTCTAGCGTGCGTCCAGTTTATCCGCTCACGTCGCATATGTTATCTAACGTACCGCTAGCATTCTGTTGAATCGCGACGTCAATCACATGAACGACCTTGCATTCAAGTGGGGCCCAGTACCCCGCACCTTGCTACAAATCTTTGAAGATGATCAGGAGTTCGAGCCTACGATGCGAAGCATTGCCCTGGGAGCAATACCTGACTGTAGGAAGATTCTACGTTCTACAGCAAGCCTCGATGCACTTCCGGTCGACTCTGGACCATCCTCGATTTTCTTCATCAGACCGAGGAAAACTCGAGAGGTTGTTTCCCGCGTACTTCATGCTATCTATATACCAACTCAGAAAATCGCTGAAATACTGGCGGAGGCTGTGTCTATCACAGCCGAAGGAGACAGACAAGACTTTTTCAATGCGATGATCACTTCTCCCGGCACTCGCGCTGCTGCAGGCTTTATCTTCCAGACCTGGATCACCTCTTTTATAATCAGTGGCAACCCTATACAATGTGACTGGCATAATAAGAAAAAGTCATGTCAGACTCTCGTCTTGGGATATCCTGGACGGTGGGTTAGCACTAAAGATGAACTTCGAAACACCCCGCTGCCTTTCTATTGGAGAGCGCCTCCGGACTTTGAGGGAATCGATGGTGCGCTCTTTGACGAGGAAGATACTGTATACGCAATCCAAATGACCATTTCTTTTAAACATCGGCCTCCTCAGCCTGGTTTGGACAAGTTGCATGATATGCTCAAGGACGTAAATAACAAGAAAAGATTTTGGAGTGTCCTCTTTATTGGAAACAAGCCTGAACAGGCTGAGGCTGTTTCGAGGGGGTACATTGGCAAGCTGCACGTGGACACGAGCGGTGGTATATGGTCAAAGAAAAACAAGCCCAAGGCCATCCGCGTGGGATGGTGCTCTGCAAGCCCTGTGAATGCCGAGATCACTGTCGTGGTACGTTTTCCATCCGTTCTCGATGGACCTCATGACCGATGATCCTTGTCATTGTAGGAAACACTTAGAAACTATGCTCCGCCTGTGCGCGAGCCTGACGACGAATAATTCTGGGGAAATGGCTGTATGTGTGTGTCAGATGTACTGTCATGCTTGTGTCTGTACGTTGTCGAGTTTGAACAGAAGGTCGCCGTCGCACCACAGGTGCTGCTATTGTGCTTGGACTAAGAGGAGCTTTCGTCCGACACTTGTCAGGACGCCCTTCCTTGATGCAAGTACAAAAATACAAGCAGTCTATAACACGTCTAGCATGAGTTCGACATCAGACACGTCAATTCCATTCATGATCTCTAGCTGGTCTATGGGTCTCCAAGACTCATTGCGTCACGGTCACAGATCGTATATTACCTATGCCGAGCCAGTGGAATTGCCGCACTGTGTACACCGAATCAGCCGTGACGCAAGCGGCCATAATGCGACACGAGACTGGAAGCAACTTACGCAGGTCGCCACCGGCGTACTGCCGCAGTAGTACTGGATATGGGGAACTTGACATTCGTATCTGGAAAGGGTCCAATCAAATGTACTGAACAATGGCAAAGATCAGAGCGCACACGGACGTGGTGCCCCAGGGACTGATACTCGACGGCGGAGTAGACACAATGCTAGATTGCACCCAGGCAGGCCCAGCGCATGTCCGAGTACGGACGTACTCTGGAACGGATATCCACTGGCAGTCAGCGAGACTGTCCCTGCTGTAGTGAAACAAAGCGCTGACGATTGTATACCGGCATGGGTGTGTCATCCAGTAGTTGAATGGTTACACCCCACGTATGGCCGTCACAGATCACTGTCTGGGGGGCAGCGTGAACCACATTCACTGCATGGGCAGTGAGCAAGAAAAGGTGAACAAAGCGAACCATCGCTAGGTGCCAGTAGGGAGATGGTGGAGACAGTCGAGCGATACAAGAGCGTACGTGGGACGAACAACAATCTGAAGAACAAAGAGACATTTATACTTCCGAATTTTCACTTATCTACTCCGCGATTGGAGAACGAGGAGATGCGAGAAGGTGTGCATCACATACTAACCCTTGTAGATCGGCGGTAAGCAGGCACTGCAATGCATGATAATTAAACTGAAAAGGAGAAGAGAGACGTCGTATGGGCATACATAGCTTTCAGGCAACCTCCATTCGTTGCTTGCGCCGCCTTGACGGTGAGCGGTGATAATGGGAATTGCTTCATAAAGGCCCACGAGGCCGGTACGAACCCGAACATGAGCCACCGTCGAGACGAAGCAGGGGTCATGTGGAACACCAGAGGGCGTCGAACTTCCGAGCCCTCGCCACGAGCAACAACCAGGTCCATATTAAGCGATACAGGTACGATATCATGCGTATCGCACGCCAGGCTTCAGGAATCGTCCCTGAACAGGTGATCTCAACCCACTCAAATGGCGAATGCATCATAAACAAACTTCTGATCTATGCCATGAATGATCACCCGTCAATATTTGGAGAGCGTGTAAGGTACGACTAGACCTTCATTCCCCTCAAACGTCGATGACTACTACTCTTCCCGTCGAACTATTCCGAAGTTACTCCTCGAGGAAGAAGTAATTACCCGCAGCTAGAAATGTCAGATTTAGATGGTCGGACAAAATCGTATCATAAATACATACTCTTTTGTTCACGGTCTTTGATACTATTTAGCTTGTTCACACGAGGCCTGAAGTTGGTGGGGTCACGTCGGAATGTGATCTCTAGCGAAGCCAAGAAACGGTTCATCCCCGAAAGGAGGGATTGCGGCCTATACACAACATTAAGCGTCGACGGTGCAACCACCTTACCATATACTTACGGTGTGGCCGTCGCTGAAATAGCTGGCTGGCCTTCAAAAACGATAACGCGATCAGCGAGGTAAGTTGCCATGATGAAATCGTGTTCAATGACAAACGCAGTCTTCTTTGCATGGAGGATGAAGCTGAGGGCCGATAAGAGAACAGGTCTAGACTCTGAAATGTAGTCACACACCGTTTAATAACCTTGCTGGCAATGATACGTTGCTCGGAGTCCAAAAAACTGAAATGAAGTGTCGGCGAACATTACCCGAAAGCGGCCTTAGAGCGACTGACCTGCTTGGTTCATCTAGCAAATAGACAGACACATTGGGTTTTCCTGACTCATTTTCAGCAACGGTAGATCTGCGGTACAAATACCACAGCTTACCCAAGGCGAGGACGATTGCAACGCGTTGCAGTTCCCCTCCAGATAACGTCTTTACCTCCTGATCCATTATGTTTTCCAAGTTCATTGGTTTTAGTACGTCGCTCTGGAACTGCGGGTGCATGAAGGCTTGCTTGATCTGCCTTAACAGAAGCATGCGAACAGTTCCCATGAACTTGGGAGATATTGTTTGCGGCTTGAGCGATACAGCGAGCTCCATCTTGTCCGTTTCGACATCTGGGGTTGTCACGCCAGCCAACAGACGAACAAACGTGGTCTTTCCGGTACCATTTTCCCCGAGCATGACGACGATTTCAGAGTCTGTGAAACTGCCACCCTCAATGGTGAGCTTGAAATCGCCCATTGTCTTGGTCATTGCAGGGTAAGTATAGTGACGTGTCTTGTCCACTATTAGCTCCTCCGCGGTCTCCATCATCTTAAACGACAGCGATTCTTCGCGGAAACGAAGATTTTCAGTGGGAATGAACCCATCGAGGAATATATTGATGCCTGATGTCAAGCTAGTCGGTGGGCGACGGGTCAAAGCCGGCAGATGACAATGGCGCACCTTCACGAACAGAATAAGGCATGGTGACAACACCATACATAGATGGTTTCCCATACAGACAGCAGACGAAGTCGGACAGATAATCCAAAACCGAAAGATCGTGCTCGACCGCTATGACGTAGCAGTTTGGGTTAAGCAATGAACGAATAACTTCTGCAGCTTTCAGTCGTTGCTTTATATCGAGGTAACTTGACGGTTCGTCAAACATATACCTGGACTGTATCAGAATGAAGGGAAAGTGTGCTATGGATGAGCATACACGTCTGCCTTCTGAATACATGACATTGCGATTGCGAATCTTTGCAGCTCCCCACCCGACAATTGAGATACTTCGCGTTCGAGAACATGGTTTAATTCAAGGTTGTCGCACATCCTTTGCTTATTATCAAGCTCTAGCTTGGAATCCAACATTTGGTCTACAGTCAGGTTTCCTTTGATCGCGCGTGGTATGTGATCGACGTATTGGGGTTTAATCAGCGCCTTGAGGTTATCCTCCAAGACTTTTGTGAAGTAATTCTGAAGTTCTGATCCACGAAAGTATTTCAAGATCTCCTGCCAGTCGGGTGGATCCTGGGAGGACGACATCTAAGTGGTACATTGAGGAAGGTGGGAAGTCTGCGTACATCGTATCGACCCAAGTTAGGCTTGAGTTTTCCAGCGAGGATTTTGAGCGCTGTGCTCTTTCCGATACCATTAGTCCCGACAAGACCGAGAACTTGCCCAGGTCTGGGGGTGGGAAGCCGATGAAGCTTGAAAGCATTGGCAGTATATCGGTGGGTAACCTCGGACTCGAGGTTTGTGGGAAGATTGATTATGGCGATGGCTTCAAATGGGCACCTTGCACGAATCCGTTCAAACAAACAAACGCAGACCCCACCATGAACTTACTTCTTCACACAGATACCACAACCGATACATAGGAACTCGGATATGAATGCGATTTTATCCGAGGACTTTACTTCTATGCAAAGTTTGCCTGGGAAGCGAGGCCAGTTGAGTACGCTTGTGATTCGGCACGATCAGACATGCGACGCACCCATTTTCACAACAGGACATGACTATGAGCAGAACGAGTCAACTTACAGACTACCAAGCTCCCAATCTACTTGCCTTTCTGCATTCTTGAGCACATCTTTTTGGCTTGCAGCGATTTGCATCGACGATAGCGATACGAGTGATTTTGTCCGCCATAGTTTAAGCGGTATCGACGTGACGTTCGTCCTGCAAGCTACGTTGGCACGTGACCGACTGATCAGTACGACACAGCCACAACGTCCATCACGGTCACTTGGACTCGTCCACGATCATGGGGAAGAACAAGACCGCATCGAAGAGCAGTGGAAACAAAGGCAACGACACGGCAGAGAAATCGGATACCAAGGTGTGCACTGCCAACGACCCACGTTTTGTCTGGCTTTTAGCGTTGTGGTAGACTAAGGGGGGGCTGAGGCCTGCCACCGCGATAAACGTCCGTCATATCCTATGTGAGAAGCAGTCAAAGGCTTTGGAGGCTCTAGAGAAGATACAGGTAGTGTCTCCTCGATCATGTGTTGCGTTGACATGGTAAAATTCGATCCCCAGGAGGGCCAGCGATTCGACAAGGTCGCCCAAGGGTATTCTGAGGACAAGGCTAAGGGTACCTGCTGTATATCTTTACTAACACCTCTTCCTGACCTTATGCGTTCAGCTGGGGGGAGCCTCGGTTGGATGGCTCGAGGATCAATGGTCGTGAGTCCCCAGTGCCTCTAGGGCGGCTATAACGGAGACGATGGTGTCGTGTGACTCAGGGCGCATTCCAAGATGCAGCATTTGCGTTAGCACCTTCGACAGTGGACAAGCCTATTCTATCTCCACTGGTCAAGACCAATTTCGGGTATCACATTATTATGGTCGAAGGCAGGCGATGAACCCCCATCAGTACATATCGATATACATCTGTCCATACTTCTCAAACCGATCGCTAACACTGCAATTGCTCGCGTCATGCTATGACCGGACACTCAGCCGCATCGTCGTTCACCACGTCATCCGCAGTGACGACCATGACCGCTCGCGTGGAGATTGCAGTCCTGCGCCTCCTTCTCGGCTGCTCCACATCAGGATCGGGAGTCGTTCCAGAAGACGTCACTTCTGGTTGAACAGTGGTTCGTTTCGATGTATTAGATCTTCTCGATTCGCCGTTGCTACGATCGACTGCTCGTTTGCGTTTATTCCCCGCAGATGGCATTGGTTCGTTCAGGGTTGCCGGTGAGATGCGCGAAACTTCGTCATCATGACGACGAATGTCCGCCAGAAGGGCGTTGCCTCTCTGCTTGCCAGCTCTACCGTTTTTGCGGCGTCGACTTGTGCCATATTGCATGACAGCTTTCTTGAAGTCGACACCCTGCTTCTTGTGAAGGTAGTAGTACGTGACACACTGGGCAGAGGTCTTGTTCGGTAGTCGCTGTGCGATAAGACCAAACTGTTTCGGGTGTGCGGCAAACTCGTTGAGAAAGATGTCGCGTTCCTCTTCGGTCCAGTAATCCTGACCAGAAGAGGAACCATAAAATTCCGAGGGATCATCCACGATATTGTTCGTGTCATCAAAGAGGTAGGGCACAGAACCATCAGCGACGGAGATCATGTCCGGAATTTTGGCCACGTTCTTGATCGCAAGGTAACTGGGATCGGTGAGTTCTTCAACGCCTAAGCTAGCGATGATCTGCTCCATCTCCAAGTCCGAACGCACAGCATCTCCCATGATTGCAGTCGAGCGTCGAGTTGTCCTGCCACTTGAAGGTGCTGCAGACTCTTCTGGGACTCCCGTCCTGTGGGCTTCATCAAGTCGCGCACAGTGCTCTAGCCACTTTTCGTGCAATGCCAAATATTCAGCTTTCAATTTGCGGGACTTTTCCACGATCTCAGACTGGCGTTCCACAAAGCGATCGACCAAAGATGATCGAATAACCTCGTGCATCGCCAATCTGGCGGACAAATTCGCAGCGATTAGTTCTTCTGATCGACGGCTTTGGTTGCCAGCAGGAGACGGAAAGTTCAGGTTTGAAACTACTTGGTTGGCTCGGAGCACAGGAAATGCCCGTTCAGTACGCGATTGGCGATCGCAGCGGAGACGTGTGACTATGACGAGTCGAACACCCTCTCGAGTTGACTTGAGATCGGTGGGTTGATATAGAGCCAGGCGATTTGTGAAAGAAGCCGGAACAGTGCTGTGATCACTGACCACAATTCTTAACGAATTGGTAACTGGCTCTGGGGTGGTAATCACATTCATGTGATCAATATCCGGTTCGGGCTCTACAGCACTTGATATGACGTCGGACTCTTTTTCCGGTATCAGTATGATGGTTGAGGGTGTCGGTGTCAAGGATGAGGGTGGTGGTTTTCGGCATGCATTAGCCTCGAGAGACGTAGTAGAAATATCGAGAGTAGCACACTCTGCACTTGTAGACAACTCTGTAGAACAATCAACTTTCGATGATTCCGTGGGTGAGCAGCGGAGAAAACTGATATCTGTGGAGGCTATCTCCACTTGAGGATCCGAGAGTTCAAGAGGTGATTCTACACTGAATGGTTAATGTATTTACTCAACCCTAACGTCACACGTACCTCTAGAGGGTGTTGCGTCACTAAAAGATACCGATCCAGGGATAAGAAGTGAAGCGCTAGTTTGTAGAGCTTTTTGCCTCGCTGCAAAATTGCCATTCATGTACGTGGTCTCGTGGCCAGACAAATGCTTGTCGGCCGAGACATGTACTACCATTCCCAGGCTTTTAGAATTTTCTAATGGAGCACCACCGCCATCGTCTGCTGACGGTATTTCATTCGTGGCGCGGAGAGGTGCGTTCTCCTGCACTGGTTGGATCGATAGCTGGGGAAGAGCGAACTCCTCGTCAAGTTCGGAGATACCGGATCTGGAACGCTTAGGCGATCGTGACGGCGATCGAGATTCAGGTTTTGTGTTGGGACACTCGCGAAAGACAGAACTGCCTCGGGAGTGGGATACCGAGGAAGAGAAGGACTGGTTGCCGCTGTCAGCAATAGAAACGTGTCTCGGTGTAGTTCGGCATGTATCTGTTCGCGATGGTGAAGAACGATGCTGACACTTGGGAAGCGACGCCGATGGGTGAGGAGGCGTACTCGAAATTGAGCTTTCTTGGCGTTCATCCACACGGTCATAGTAGGTAGATCTTCGTTGGTAGCCAACAGTATCACCTGTGTGGGATGATGGCCAAGAATCGTCCACGTACTGAGGTCGGTATGTGTCGGCAGTCCGCGAAAAGGACCCGAAATCGCGCACAGCGTGGAAGGCGGGGGAAGGGCGGTAGCTATCGTAGTGCGGCACAAAGTCTGAGCGTGGAGCAGGCTTCTGCGGAGAGAGGTCTCTTGACGATTGCTGTCGACGATCTCCATATCGATCGACGGTGGTATCCGGTCTATGAAGCACTGAACGTTATGGCAATCTTACCTCGGCAGACACAACGTACAATTCATACCGAACAGGTCTATCAAAATTCGATTGTTTCCAAACCTCTTGGGGTTCTAGCATCCTCTCGGCCAGGGTATCACGACGACTTTTCTCCCACGGGGGTGGACTCGGAGAAGGTCGCTTATATTGCCATCGAGAAGCGTGATCCCATTGGCGGGGTTCTTGTGGTCTTGCACGGTCATAACGAGGGGGAGACGGACTACGACTATAATACCGCTGGGGCCTGTAGACGTTGGGCCTGTAGCTGTTGGGATGGTCATCATAGTAGGCACCGCTTCGGGGTTTGTAACTATCATAGGTAAGCCTCCTCGTGAATGGACCTGGAGAAAGAGATCTACGACGGGAGAGGTGCTATACAAAAGTATTAAGGGACTGATAGAGCGAGGTGTCTGATCTGACTAACATCGTATGGTGAAAAACCAGCTGGAGGTCGACGGAAATCACTGGATAACGACGTCGTAGTTGGAGACAACTGCCCAAAACTGACAGAGGACATATTCAAGCCAGCTTCTCGAAAATCTGAAGCGCCGCGACAGACTTGGGACTAGAATAAACGACGGATCTTCTAGTGCGAATCGTTGTCGGGAGACTATGATGCGACACAGTGCGTGAAACTGTAAGTCGAAATAGCTTGAACAGTGTCGACACCGGTGTCCTACCAATTGTTCTCTGGACCACGCGTAGACTCGGAAGAAGAGAGGGGAGTATGGGGAGAGAATGTTTGAAACTCCGCTGGTCGTGCTTGAGGTTTGTCTGAACGCGTCCATGAACTTGTCATGGACGCCAACCCAAGCCACGGCCTCAAGGAGCCCCAGAGATTGGCTTTCGAGTCTACAAGGATACGCAGGCTCGTCCTAGGCTCTTACTGGACTATAATCATTCTCGCTCTTCCTTTTTGGTGGAGGCTCACGAGCATCGAACGTATCGCGCTACCCTCGGACCGCGTGAGGACACAGCTTGACAGGATGCTCGTCTTTCCGTTGAATGTACAACTTGATGCACCGAGCTTCGGGAACAGTGCCCAAAATCTGGCGAGAGAGCTCAACGAAGTTCTTAGGACACTTCATGTTTCTACGTGGAAAAACCTGGATATTCGGGTGGATATCAGCGAGCACGCGGGTACGAAGAACAGAGCGGAGGAGACAGACGTGCAGTTGGTGACCAATGCTATGGAGGTCCGAAATCCGGCTTCGAATGCGTATACTGTTGTCCTCGGGCATCACACCGCCGTCAAACGCCCAAGAAAGCTGATTGTCAGCCCGGAGAATGCATCAGGTGGGTGAGATCGTTATTCCTGCATTCTCATTGCCTCATGCATGATTACTGGTCCTCCAGCCCGGCAGCTGGCCAGTATTCTCACTGGATTGCTTGCGCCCCAGATCTCTTCGATGCAGGAACAGCGCATTATTCAGTACAGCAACCGCTGCCGACTTGCTTTCACGTTGCTGAACGAAAACGCCGCATCTGACCGTCTTGTTAATTCTTGGGACATACAACCTGCGATTGTAGGAAGGTTTTCCAATTTCATTTGAGTTCCGACGGTTGACCTGGCTGCAGACCATCTGTTTCCAATTCTTTCCCAATTGAATGTGCTCCATAATATCACCCTCGAAAGTCAGGTACAATACCATGCACCACTGGCATTCGAACCCATGCAATTTACTGATGGCAACACTTCCTTTTACGGTGTTACTCGTGAGGATTTGACCGTATTCATTAACTCTGCTGAATGGTCATTGTGTAATTATTCCGTTCGCTGGTCGTGTAAGAGTTTTGATCTGTGCTCTAGCTTCCAGTGTCTCCAATGACCCTGTTCTCCATTTTGTGTTGTTTGTACCGTCGTCATCTCGGCAGCCTCTCTATATCCTTGGCACACACGGTAAGTGCTATTACTATTACATACAAAATGATTGAGTGACTGGAGCGATTTCAGGGTCACCTACGAATCAGAGTGCATTTCTGCTCCCCCAGTGGGGCGGTATCTTCATTCTAAACAGGGATGCGCAGGATGGGTGGATGACGCACTTGACCGCAGCGGACCTTGTGCCTGTCTTTTCTGCATTCTCTGATCAGCTAACTGCCTTGTTGGGTGTTCCTCCCCTTCCTCGAGGGGTGCTGTCCGAAGTGGCTCCACCGCTATCCGACTGGCAATTGGATGCCCTCCTGCGATACAGAACCTTGGAGAATATTTCGAGAAGCAAACAGACACTTCACAGCATCGTGAAACTCGTGAATGAAATCGAATCTATGCCCGTGGACCAGAAGGTCAGGGGGGATGTATACAATGCGCTGTCAGCCCTCGAGGAGGTCTATACTCTATTTTGGTTCTTCCCATACTGATATATTGACGAGGCCATCTTGTCATAGGCTTATCGATGCGTGATGGACCCTCCCGCTGTTGCATTGAGGTGGTCCAGTGAGGCCTTGTCTCTGGCTTCGCATGCTTTTTTCAATCCCGGCATGCTGGGAATGCTGTACTTCCCTGCCGAGCACAAATATGCCGTTTACACCCCGCTGTTTGCTTCTATCTCTGTACCTCTCGTGGTCGCACTGGGAAGAGAGATTTATGCGTGGAGAAGGGAGCGTCGAGGGGCAAGCGGTGGATGACTATGCTCTTTTTCAATGTATCCCTTCTTGGTAGAACCTCCAGCCCTTGCCAAATGAAAGGCTTCGCTCCCCTGTGACGCATGTCTGCACCGCAACGAACGTGTTCCCAACGCCATGTCCTGGAGCAGTTGCCACAGCCGCTGAGCACACCTTGGTCTGTCACGTGATGACCACGATCGACTCGACGTCCGCGTCAGTGCTGCTGTGTGAGGCGGCGCTGCAGACAGTACTAACGTTGTCAACAGACAAGGGCGCAATGAGCACGAACAAAGTAAATGTTGATGGCACTATGCTCTTTGAGCAACCTTTTGTGCGCGTACGTCGGACTGTCGCTTCCAGAGTCGGCACCTTTCTCATCGCCCCGCATGTTAGGTACCGTACGAGAATTATCGCAAAGTATTTCGTGCGTCCCAAAGAAACATCGAGCGCGAACTGGGTAACGTACAGACAACGTCGGGCGAACTCCAGAGACGTACAAAAGGCAACGAGGTCAACCTTGAGGATGCGGCCAAGGCCGTTGACGGAATGATAGCGCGGGTGGAGAATCTGAAACGCAAGGTCGGGTCCTCGTGTACTGTGCGCTCCTCATAGTGATTCATCAGATGCGTACTCTGTATAGCTTTCGGATCTGCAGGAAAACAATGGCAGGCCCACACTTGATGTCACACATGAACGGCTGCACCATCTGGCATTGATCGAGGCATTGTCGACCACGAACTGTCCTGATTTTTCACGGTGGGCGGACACGCGGCTGGACCGATGGCTAGTCGACTGGACACTCCGCACCGGCCGAGAAAAAACGGCGAGGAAACTAGCCCAAGAAAGGGGTATTGAAGTACGTTAACCCTGTGGCTGGTCTTGCTGGGTGACACGTTGAAGGTTCATATCATGCAGACCCTTGTGGACATTGATCTTTTCATGGATATTCACAGGATTGAACGCGCGCTCCTACGGCACAGCTGCACCGAAGCTATAGCATGGTGCAGCGAAAATAAAACGGCGTTGAGGAAAATTAGGGTGGGTCCTGAGCTAAGCCATCCTGTACCTGACACTGCAATTTCCGCAACATTGCAGAGCACGCTCGAGTTCGAACTTCGGCTTCAGGAATACATCGAACTGGCCCGCACTCGTAAGACGCAGGAAGCAATCACATACGCAAGAAAGTACCTTGTTCCATGGCAGGAGACACACCTGGACCAGATTACGCAAGCTATGGCACTCCTGGCGGTCCAGCCGTCAACCACAAGTGGGCAGTACAAAGTATGTGGCTCACCGAGGCAATATCCGCTCAGTCTCACGGCATTTAGCGACTCTACGACGAGTCTCGTTGGACCTCTTTGATTCAAGCATTCCGCCTCGCTATTTATTCATTGAACAGCCTCCCCACGGAACCGCTGTTGCACCTTGCGCTTTATGCTGGGCTCGCTTCCCTCAAGCTGCCCGCTTGCTATGACCTCACGCACAACGTCGACTGTCCGGTATGCGACCCCAATATTAGCATTCTCGCAAAGGAGGTGCCGTTCAGTCACCATGCCAACTCTACGATTGTTTGCTTCCTGAGCGGTAGAATAATGGATGAGGACAACATGCCAATGGCCTTCCCCAACGGATACGTTTACTCGACAGAGGTACGGTAAAGTATGCGTTGTGCACGAGGCCTCTCTGATGGCTTCGCCGTGGCAGGCATTGGAAGAAATGGCCGCCAAGAACAACGGCAAAGTGACATGCCCGCGATCTGGTCATGTCTGCGACTTTACTGCGCTGAAGAAGGTGTTCATCTCTTGATGTTGACTAGGACGAGATAGACCATTCTAGCATGCTGGTATGCCACTCTTTTTGCAGGACACGTGTGAGCTCGAGTTGACTTCGGAAGCGATAATCATTACTATGGACTTTTGGCTTTTGTACTTGTATGTAACGCGAACCCCAAATACACTACATCATTGTGCGGATATGCTGCGTGCGTACCTGCCCAACGTGCTTGAGAAGGCGAATCAAGATCTTGCCATGGAGCCGTGCCGCTTTTCCCACGATCCATAACAGGCAATCAAACCACGCCGCTTTTCTTTGCACGCTCACCCGCTCGCTGGTGTCGACTCGCTGCCATGTACAAGCGCGGGCGCTCGTCTCTCTCTACAAGTGGAATAGAAAAACGCAACGTGAAACACGCGCAGACGACCGTCACTCTCTCTTGGAGCGAGATACCCGCGTGGCAGAGGGACAATGAGTATATCTTGACCGGATACCGTCCGTAAGTACCCCCGCTGGCGATGATTGGTAGCTTGTTCCGTCCGTGACGGCGGGGGCTGAGCATACACACTACTTTGATCAGGGTGCAAAACAGGTGGTCTGGTTGCGTTGCCTCTATCTTTGGCTGTAAGTCCTTATATGTCCATTCACGTAGACACATAGACGATGCTCACAAATCTGCCAATTTCCAATGGACAGTCTTTCACAATGAGACTGGTCAGCCTGCCTAGTGTCTAGGTTCGGGACCTCTCGTACTGAAATGCACATATTCTCTATCCAATATGCACACAGTGAACATTCACAGTCACCTTTGGGGTGCAATGCTTTTCCTTTCCTTACTTGCGACCTTTCAGACGAGACACGTGGGGGTCTACGAAACGACGACATGGGTCGACACGTGCGCCATTGCGGTCTTCCTTATGTCGGCTGTATTCTGTTTATCCGCGAGTGCGACGTTTCATACATCGACTTGCCACTCCCAATATGTGAGCGTTTGTCCCGCACCGAGACGACTGAGGGCACTTAGAACAGCCAGGTCTCTGCCAAGTGCCATGCCTTGGATTATATTGGCATCATAGGTCCGGAGGACGCCTTGGTCATTATGACTCAAAGCTGATGTCTCCGGTAGCACTTACTGTAGGGTCCTTCGTGCCTTGCATCTTTTACGGCTTTTTCTGCGATCCTCTGTCTCAGGCCTATCATCTGCTCGCTATCACGTTTGCTGGTACTTGTAAGTGCTCTTCATAGCTTGGCAGCTGCTACACTACCCGCCGTGTCTTGTAGGCGCAACATACGTTGTCTTGAGTCCTGGATTTGCCCGGCCAACCCACCGTGCAGCGAGAACAGGGGTGTTTATTGCCCTCGGGCTATGTGCGGTTGTGCCTATCACGCACCTGGTCACGAGACACGGCACTATGAAGGTATTCTCCGAGATGGGCTTTGGTTGGCTGCTCACCTCGGGGACGTTATACATATCGGGTGCATTGATTTAGTGCGTTCTCCTCGTTCGCCGTCACCTTGCGTACCTGATGCGTTTTTTGATTTCATTCATTCCCGCTCAGCGCCAACCGCATCCCCGAGCGGGCCGCACCCGGAAAGTTCGACTATATTTTCGCTTCGCATCAGATTTTTCACGTCTGCGTCGTCATAGCCGCGCTGAACCATTGGTTCTGTGTGCTGGCAGCGCTCAGACACAGGCACTCAGTGTTAGGCGGTGTATGCGCCGCGTGATTTATTCACCGTGTGTTCTCACGCCTCGGAGGGTGTGTGCGGATTCCGTGTGGTGGAAAATCTCCATTGGACCACTCGCCGGCCCCACGCCCCAGTGATAAACGGAAAGAATATACACGTTGGCGGGGTGTTTCTGACGTCCTAGCAAATTGAACATGGATTGTCATTAGAAATTCGGTTGTGGAATCCCCGGCCTCACTCGGGACCGTCAGCGATCGCAATCTACACCTATGAAGCTGTATCTGGCAAGTTCTTCACTCCAATTAGAACACATGCGCGGGCTTAGTGCTGGTACGATCACTTCCGACGGCAAGTGCTATGACGAATGAATGTAGTCCCTGGGCGCAAAGTCATCGCCGCACGAATACCTCGAGGCATAAAACTTCACGTTTAGGTATTTTGGCCGTACTGCGCTTCAGGGTTGAAAATCCTGTCAAAGTTGCCACTGGATATTCAAACGTTTTTGACTCATGGGAGACGGTAACTCAGAAGGGGCATGCTGCTACTCCGATATATGGACTGCCCATATGCTACAGGCTGACAGCGGCCTTTTTTCACACGTGAGATTCATCTCACCAGTTGGCCTCCCAAGATCGCGGAACCGAAGATCGTCAAGGATCTTGGCTCAATTTGGTCCTGTCAAGACGTCTGCAGGCGGCAGCAGTACCGGTAGGCACCTCGGCCATGAAGCATGTCGCTCTAATGTTAGATTCACAGGGCTCAACGTGCACTTGACTGAACTAGTTAAAAGGAGAGGTATCAATCGCGTCTTGTCTCCCGCCGTCTCCCTCCCTTATCTAAAAGGCCTCTCGCATCTCGAGCCATGTATACAGTCGGTCTACAATCAGCCGCTGACGCCTTTCTTATGTCGAGCCTCAAGGTTCAAGTGGTCTTGGCTCTCCTCATTCTTTTTGCCCTCCTGGTACTGGGTCATAGCTCGTCCAAAGATGATCTCTCCGTACACGCCCCTGTTTATTTACCCGGTCCCCACCTCCTTGCCATCGCCCCATTCTTTCGGCGACGCTTTGACTTCCTCAATGACGGATTCCGAAAGACGGGAGAAAAATTATTTCAATTTAACATGCTGCGCGTTCGTGCCCGCCCGCCTCTCGAACTCTAACGTGGGTTCTGAATTTCATCCAGGAGACCGTGATTGTCGTATCCGGGGAGTCAGCACGAAAGGCATTCTTTGCAAACAGGGCTTTCGATTTGACAGAGGGGTTCAAGGCTCTGTCTGGTGCAGTAAGTGTTACTTTCCGTAGCCTATTTACATCGTTTGCAACGTGTCACTATTAGATTCCCATGGTTAAAGGCGTCACATCTGAACTCCAAACGCGCCAAGTAGCCCTCATCCACAAACGTCTTGTTTCATTGCAGAAGAACGACCATCTTGAACAACGTATGTGCACATGACCCTCATCTCTGCATGGTACTGACCTTCCCGATGTAGTTATTGCTCCCATTCTGGATGATTGCCACCGGGTTATGGACACTTGGGGAACCAGTGGAACATTCGACCCCTTCGAGAAAATATATGAAGTGCGTTCCTGAATGCCAGTATTGTGTTTCCGGTGGTTAATGCCTCCCTCGTTGGTTTGTAACAGCTCATTTTTCAGACCACTGTGCGCAGTATCGCTAGTCAAGAAATTGCGAACGACCCTGCACAGGTTGCACGGCTCAAGAGCCTGTATGATATACTGGATAGCGGAACGACTCCGACTACTATTTTGCTTCCTTGGCTGCCCTTCCCAAGTATGGTCAGGAAGCTTCTCGCAACCAAGGAGGTATATGATATCATCTCACGCGCCATCGACATTCGGTTGAAGAGTGGCAAGCCTCAGAATGATACACTCCAGATGCTCATTGACGCACAGGATGAGCGGTTAGCGATTGTGGGAGTGAGTGGTTACACGTCAGTTGCTTGCAACCCGTTGACTCGTCTTAGTTCGTAATGGGTTTGCTGGTGGCGGGAGCCAGAGCCACTGGTACCACAGCATCATGGCTCATAACCTTTCTTGGCGACAATTCCGAGTGGAAAGACAATGCTATCCGTGAAATCGAAGGACTTCTGTCGACGTACTGCCCAGAAGCAGCAGCCGGCGCCTCGATCCCGTCGTCTTTGGCGTCCATTCCGCTGGAAGCCTGGGAAGCGGAAACGCCTGTTTTTGATGCGCTCATCCACGAGACGCTTCGAATTGCTCAGCCACACACCGCCATGCGTCGCAACCTTGGACCTGACACAGTCATTGACTCCAAGACTATCCCTTCAGGGGCATACGTGGTTTATCCATTCTCGGACGTCCATCTTAACCCAGAACTATACCCCGATCCGTGGAAATTCGACCCGAGCCGCAAGGAGGCGAAGACGCCGTTCGGCTACGTTGGGTGGGGAGGTGGTGAGTGTGCATAACAGCTGGATCATTACGTGGCTGGAAGTAAAGTTAACACTGCATGTTCACAGGTAAAACTATCTGTCTTGGGCAACGCTTGGCAAGGATGGAGCTCAAGCTCGTTACTTCGATGATGTTACTGCGGTTCCGGTATTCGATCGTAGACTCGAAGGGAGCGCGGCTCAACCTCCTACCACGACCGAATTGGAACGATATCCTTTTGTGTCGGCCCGACAATGACAATTATTTCCTTGCCTATGACAGGACAGCATAGGTCATACTAGACATTGACCACCTCTGGGCTTGGCTACGTCACCCAACAACCACGCTCGTTACGTTATTTAGCACGCAGTGTCGCTCCCTTCAGCCTTCCGACACCAAGGATGTTTTATGTTAAGTCTATCTATCAAAGCCTTTCTAGGATTCAGAGTAAATTTGGGGCCATGTACCTTGGTTGTATACCACAAGACCTAAATCATATCACACCTGTTTAAGTTATAGTATCTATTCCTCTAGATACCGCCGCACTCTTTACTATCACATTCCAAATGTGTAACATTGCAATTTGCCCCGGATCATTACCCATGCCTAGACGGTATGTAGAACCAGAACTCTGGTACCACCGGGTACAGGGGAATGGACATTTGATCAGAGTCTGGGTCGTTGGTCATGGAAACAAAGTTTGAGACGCATCAAGAGTGACATGTAATCGGACGCGTTCAGTGCTGGTCTGATAATGTAAGTAGACTGGATGGAAAAGACAAATAATGTCACGTCGCACGTCTGGAGGAGTCAGTCGAAGAAGAACTTGTCTCCTGACTTGACTCGCGTTGACCTCTGATGCGGTCCCGGTTCCTGTCTGGCCTCAGAGAGGATCAGAGTTGCCCTGTCCTTTTCCTCTTGTCTTCTTCGTGCGATCCATTCTTCTCTGCACCTTCTTTCCCTCTCTGCCAACTGGGCACGCTTCTCTCTCGATGGCTCCCACTTGCTCCGTAATATCCGGCGGACAGCTTCTGGACTGATCTTGAACTTGTCCGCGAGAACCGCACACGAGAACGTGTCCTTGTCGAGGGCATGCAGAGAACGAAGACCGTCCATGGCGTCGCGCGACAGCTTGCGCGTGGGGTTCCAGCCGTCTGGGAACGCCTTTTTGATCTGTTCGCGATGCCGTCGCCACTGGTCAGGGGTTGGGGCTGCAGCGGGGCGTTTTTTGGGGGGTGAGGGCGGCTCGTCCTCGGTGAGATCGAGTGCGGGAGCGTCGCTGTCAAAGAGGAGGGACGTGGGGGGAGCGTGTCCGGCGAGCTGCCAGTTGCGGGGTGGGACGCGCAGGGAGTAGAGGCGACGACCGGCGACGGAGAGCACGCGCTGGATGCGCAGAGACATCGAGCAGGGGAGGGGGGGGGGGGTCGAAGCAGAGCACGTCTTGGTACTCCGCGAGCCCGGCTGTCGGCATCGCCCGAAGGCGTGTCCCCTGCAGCGCGCACTAGTACATGTACGAGCACAATGTCAGCCCCGCTCACCCGCTGGCGACTCGTGATCTGAGCCAGCACCGTGTCAGCCCACGCGGACGTCCGTTCTGACAACACTGACACCAATTGGCTACTCCTCGACTACGAGATCAGCTAGTTTCGCTGTCTGCGATGGCCTTGCCTGACGCGACGCGTGCAGTCCGATCGTTGAGACAAGGCCCGAGTGACACAGACAGGCTCACGCGGCCTCGCAGAGCGCTGGACGACGCCAATTGAGCCTCTTACGGCTATGCTCGCGTCGCTTACTCCGACGACAAGAAGTCCCGGCGCGAAAAGTTTGTTCTCGTCGTTTGGATCGGATCGGACTGCAAGGTGATGCGCAGGGCAAAGGTCGGTCTCTCGCTCCCCCGTTTACGTGTATCTGTCAGCCCATCGGCGTCGTGTGGTGTCTTTCCTTGTTTCTTTTCCCTTTTCCTGGGCGCACATCACACACCCACTCTACCCTAGTCGTGATTCCATCAACCCACCTTTTCTCGAGATTTCCGTCCATTCAAACAGGTGCTGCGTGTTTACTCAATCAAAGTGGCTGCTCGCGACAAGAACGACTTGAAGGAGGAGCCCATCATCTCCAGGCTGCGCAAGGCGAGTGGCACGCTCGGAACCTGCCCACATGCTTTTCCTGACGCACCCGTCCCTTGTTAGGCCGGTGGCGCGAGCCATGATGGGACATGACAATGTTCCCCTTTTTGGTATACCTCATGCGTGTCCAGTACTGCGTCATATATCAGTGGCGACTAAGTTGGCACCGCCGCGACATCCTGTTGCGCGTTCACCACGCACGGTCGCATCAGCCCTCTCCGAACGGGCCCCACCACAGGGCAACAGGGCCAATCTTCAGTTGGGAACCACAGCAAACTTTGTCAGCTTTCGGATCCCGTCGTCTGTCAGCCGCATGCCCATCCAGCCGTCCATGCGTTTAGCCGACAAAATCTTTTCGTAGAATGCGATGGACGGTTCGTTCCACTGCCGTTCACATTCGTCGCATCAGTCCCCCAGTGTGGTCATTCGCCCAGGCACGAGAACCCACCGTGAGCACGGACCAATCGAGGCGTCCGCAATTCTGTCAGAGACACAACGTGAGGCGGTTTGCCGACGAACACAAGTCACAACAAGCTACCCTTTCCTGTGCGACCTTGGCGAGCTCGGCGAACAGGGCCTTGCCGATTCCTCTGTTCCTCGCCTCTGGTGTCACAAACAAGTCCTCGAGCTGTGTGGGGTGTCTCGATCAGGCGTGAAAGGGACGAGCGTGCCTGGACGCACATACAACCCTGGTCTGCCTGTCCACGTGGAGAAGTTGAAAAAGTAGAGGGCCATACCCAAGGGCACGCCGGGGGCCTCGGGAGTGCCCTGGAACGCGAGGAGGGCATGTGCGTAGCCTTTCTCGAAAATGTTTTCTCGGAACTGCGGAGGGTTGGTGTGTGGGTGCCGACTGACGCGCAGGGTACGTACCAGTTCCGGGGTGGCCTTTGCGGACTCGGGCTCCTTCTCATACGTGGCCTATGCGAATGTCAATGACGTTGGTCATGCGGCGCGCAGGTGGGTTCATACAAGATCGCGGACAAGCTGGAGGAGTGCATCCTGACGGCGTGGTCAGTGACGGACGTGGCAGCGATGCAGACACGCACGACGTCGTCGACGGTCGCAGAACGAATGTAGAACTGGATGGCGGACATGGTCGGCGTAGAAGAGATTTATCTTATCTGCCGCCCGCCGCTGAGAATGGGTGGTTTGTGTACACGTATTTGTGTGTAAACCTTGTTCATAACTTTTCATCGTACTCATCACCTCCTCCCCTTCCCTCCGCAGCCATCTCTGATCCTCCCCACCGCCCCTCATGGATCCAGAAAAATTGGCCAAACTGCAGGCGCAGGCTGCGGCCAACCGGCTTGGTGAGCAATCTTCGGCTGGCCGTGCCCGCGGCGTCGCACCGCTGCCTCTCTTCCCCCCTCCCCCCCCCCCCCCGAATGATCGCTTCTGACGTGTTCCAGGTGGAAAGGGCACCATGCGTCGGAAATTCGTCCGAAAAACTAAGCCATCCGCCGCGCAAGACGACAAAAAACTCCAGGCTGCTCTCAAGAAACTTAATGTACAACCTATAACCGGAGTAGAGGAGGTGAACATGTTCAGAGAGGACGGAAACGTGCTGCATTTCCCCACACCAAAAGGCATGTTGTTTTTCGATCCCATTTCGAATTCGCCGCCTGTATACATCGCGGATGTTCATTTCCTCTACCACCACAATGTGTTCCATCGGATCAGGGTTATTAATCTCGTGTTGCTATTTCTGAACAGTTCATGCCGCGGTTCCCGCCAATACGTTTGCGATTTATGGTGCAGGACACGTCAAGGAGCTTACGGAGCTCGTCCCGGGTATTCTCAACCAGCTTGGGCCGGACTCTTTGGCATCACTGCGGAAGCTCGCAGAATCGTACCAGGCAATCCAGCAGGGGCAACAGAGGGCAGCGGCGGGTGGTGCCGAGAACGATGACGATGACGTTCCCGATCTCGTCGAGACGTTTGACGTCGAGGGCGAGCAGCAGGTGGCGAGAGCGGCAGCCAGCGACAAGGAGAAGCTGGACGACGTGAACTGAGCACTCGTGAGGGAGGCGTGTTTGGGTTTCGGGCAGATGTTACTGACTGGCACACTTGACATGATGCGGTCTGTCACTGGCAGGGACCGTGGATTATCGAAACGAAAATGACGACTTGTCCTGCATGCCTTGCCTTGTTCTCTCTGATGTGGTCCGAGGTGACTGTTGTCTTGCGCCCGTTTGCGCGTGCTCTGCTCATACTTGCTCCGTGTACTTGTTGCTCTCTCTTTGTCACGTCTGTTCGCATGCGAGTGATGATCTATTGCGTTGAATATTCGCACTGTATTAGCCCCTCTAACCATGGATTTCGTGCAGGCTGTAGCACCACTTGATCTGGTCAAGGACGATGGGTGCGGGATCGATCATGGCACTGGTGTGCGTGGGATTGGGTCGAGCGAGGCGCAGTGCTCGCTAGTCCATTGTACGAGTCCCATGATGTCGTTCTGCTGAGGTGGCTCTGAGACTCTGCATCGAATGAGACTCTGCATCGAATGAGACGATCGAGACGATCGAAATCGACCGGCCCAGTGCGATCCGTGCTACGATGTAGCGATAGCGTAGCTGGATCGTTGAAAAAGAGTGACGCCTCTGTGATCTCACTTGGATTTCGTCTACAGATCGTACGCGCGCTGACAGGCGACAACCGGCTCGGGTCGAGTACAAGACAAGTTGCGTCGGTGCCACGTATCCTATGCGCCCGTGGATCTACCGGCCCGACGAATCCCTTGCGCACGGGCACAGGGCGTCGAGAGAGGGGCCTTCCTCCGGCTCGTATGGACAGTGCATGTCCTATGGCGCCGGGGTCGAGTTGCCCCACCAAGTCGCCAGGTCACAGGCGACCAGGATAACCCGAGGCAGAGATCGAGAGGGGATTGGAAGACGAGTAGTAGTTCCGATTTGTGCACCACCGAGGCGTTCAAAAAGACCGAGGCGGGTCTCGGAAAACGGGCCCTGGCTGCGTGGTTCACTCGCTACCAAAGGAGCGCTGTCTCGGTTTGCCCATCTTCAAGGCGGCCTGCTCTCGACCCATGTTCACTCACTTTGAGACACACGGTGAGCAGCGTCTCCGTGCGCTCTGCGGACCTTGGCATCGACGCTCGTAGACATCCGCTTCCCCACGTCTCTCACGGGCGATGGCACAGATGCAATGTGAGCAACCCCGCACCCCCCAGGCCCAGATGACGACGGCGCACAGGAACACGGACTGTGACTATTCCGCGGCGTACATCACTCTCTACACTGATCACGAGCTGGTGGGCCATGGAATGACATTCACTATCGGCCGCGGAACCGAGATCGTGAGTGGTCGACCTTGTGAATGACACGACAAGCGCTGTGTGGGAGGCAGGGGCAGGTACTACCTCCCACTGCATTGCCCACGGCCCACGTTGCATCTTTTCCCTCCGCACAATGCGTCCGTGACGGTCGACAAGCGGTGATCAGTGAATGACACACTGACAGGTCTGCCATGCCATACGAGCGATCGCCCAACGGCTGATAGGCCACGATCCCGAGGATTTGTTCGCTAACATGGGCCAGGCGTGGGACTGGATGTCCGCTGACCCTCAGTTGCGCTGGTGAGCACGCGTCGTGTCGGATCAGTCAGTCGCTCATCGTCACCCCGCGTGTGCGTGTCGTCCGCGGTGTTGTTGGCCAGGATCGGCCCTGAGAAGGGTATCATCCATCTCGCGCTGGCGGCTGTCAACAATGCGGTGTGGGACATGTTTGCAAAGTCGCGAAAGAAGCCACTCTGGAAGCTGATCGTGGACATGACCCCCGTCTGTCCTCTCCTCTCTTTTGCACCAACGGCCGTTTTGAGTCGCGGACTCTAGGAGGAACTTGTCAACGCGACGGCATTTCGGTACATCACCGATGCGCTGACACGCGAGGAGGCGCTGGCGATGCTCAAGGCGAGAGAGGGAGGCAAGCACGAGAGAGAGGCCCATGTAAAGAAAATCGGGTATGTGCTCTGCAGGACCGACGGCTCAGCAGCGATAACATGCACACCGCTGCACACCAGATATCCTGCATATATCACGTCTGCAGGATGGCTCGGTGAGACCGGCATCGGTCGACATGACCAAGCTAACGACTGCCGCGCACACGGTCGGTAGGGTATTCCGATGACAAGGTTGCACATCTTACAAAGGAAGCGATCCGGGATGGGTGGACCCACTTCAAGATCAAAGTGGGTGCCTCGCTCGAGGATGACTTGCGACGGGGCAGAATGATCAGGCAAATTATCGATGACCCAAGGAATTATCCTGCAGGTATGTGATGCGTTCAGAAATGTGAACACGATCCGAGTTGTCGATTAGATGTGCCTCTCCGCGATCGGGGTGGTCCCGAGCTCAAGGGGCGCAACGCAGGTCCAACTGGAGCGGTGCTGATGATCGACGCCAATCAGGTGTGGGACGTCGACGAGGCTATCCGATATGTGAAAGCGCTCCAAGAGATTCAACCATGGTCTGTTCGGGACGTTGCGTCGACTGGCGCTGACCGACGGTCCTGTGTAGGTTCATTGAAGAGCCGACGGCACCGGACGACATTCTGGGCCACGCAACCATCAGACGGGCACTCGCACCGTACGGAATTGGTGTTGCAACGGGCGAACATGCGCACAACAGGATGACGTTCAAGCAGCTGTTCCAGGCGGAAGCAGTGGATGTCGCGCAGATCGATGCGTGTAGGCTGGGTGGGGTGAGCGAGGTGCTTGCTGTGCTTTTGATGGCGGCCAAGTGAGTGGGACGGTTTCTATGACGGGGTCGCCTTGGACACATTCCGGTGCGGTATAGGTTCGGCGTGTTGGTGTGTCCGCACGCGGGAGGTGTCGGACTCTGCGAACACGTTATTCACCTGAGGTGGGTCGTCATGCTCCGGCTGAGCGCGTCATCATCGGCGTTGTACAGCTTGATCGACTACATCGCCATCTCTGGATCCATGGAGCGGAACGTGATCGAATACGCGAACCATTTGCACGAGCATTTCGTGTACCCCTGCTCGATCAACGGGGCGGGGCGGTACATCGTTCCCGACGACGACAAGCAAGGGTACAGGTGCGGCGCCCGCCCGGCGGTGTGATCCTGGCGTGTGTTGTTTCTGACGCGGTGCACAGCACGGAGATGCACGCAGCGAGCATCGCCGAGTACGAGTTTCCGGACGGGACCTACTGGCAGACGAGGCGGGGATAGCATAGGGATTGTTTGTGTGTATTTGTAAATGTCAATGTATCACGTGCTTGTGCGGAGGTGTCGGTGTGGGTGTTGTTTTGATCAGGCTCAACGGTTGCGATGGCGTACGACGAGCAGCGGACGCTGGCGACACGACCGACGCTGCAGAGCGCCGCCGTGCACGTCGAGCACGATGGCCGACGCATGTACGGACGCGGGCAGTCGGTCGGGTTCCAGTACACGAACCAGCCGTCGTTTGTGCGCGGTCTGTGTGTCGCGTCGTCTCCTCCGACCCGGGCGTACGCGCCAGCTGTGTCTGTCCACACCGCCGGCCCCTCTCGTCGACCGCTCCCCACCCCCCGCTCCCGCCCCGAGTCGATGCCGCCCCCGCCCCGCCAGTCCCCGCTCGTCGTGCAGGCCCCCGCGCCGTTCCGGCCCGCCATCCTCGCACCGTCCCCGACAGCACCGCCTGCGCGCCGTCCCCTCCCGACACCCGCCCTCGCAGCGCCCAGACCGTCCACCGAGCATCCCAGGGTCGATCTCGCCACCAGGCCTGCCAGCCCAGTCAAGTCCACCGTCAGCGCCGTCAACGCCAGCTCGGACCGCGATTTCCCCATCCCCAGCTCGTTCTCCCGCCGCACTGCCCCTCTCCCAGACGTAAACCAACGTCCCCTCCCAGCGGCAGCGGGCCCCTTCTCCACCCCGCCCCCGTCCTGGCCGCACTCGCGCTCCGATCCGTACGAGTCTCAGGACTCCAAGTCTGCCGCGCTCTGGCATCGCAACCTTCCTCCTGCCTCCGCCCAGACTGGAACGCACATCATCGAGCGCAGAAGCACCGTCTCAGGTGTCCTCCCTCCCACCGTCTTCCGCCCTCTCTGGCCCGACCCTCGCCCCCCAGAGAGCCCCGAGCGCGCACGGCCAGCCCAGGGACCCCAGGTTTCACCCCCTCGCCGTCCCCTTCCCTCCTCGCCCACAGAGCCTCCTCGCGTGCCATCCCTCTACCAACGCATCCCTGCTTCCTCGGAAGATGACCACGAGCCGTCTTCTCCCTCTGACATTTCCTCCCTTTCCGACCGCTCCTACGAACCAATGACGTTCGCTGATCCCATGCGGCCAGAAGAGGACGAGGAGCACCCAATCGTATTTGCAAGGAACGCCAGTCCCAAGTACGGCATCAGAGATTTGCCCACTCGTGCCAGGATGGCCATCGCAAATCGTGATGACGGCCTCAACCACAGTCCGACTGTCTCTGACACTCG
The DNA here is from genome assembly GCA_038094635.1 of Tylopilus cervinicoccineus. Taxonomy (NCBI): domain Eukaryota; kingdom Fungi; phylum Basidiomycota; class Agaricomycetes; order Boletales; family Boletaceae; genus Tylopilus; species Tylopilus cervinicoccineus. The sequence continues at coordinate 40,380 of JBBPUK010000071.1, read as the reverse complement.
GCAAGAACAAGCTGCCAACCCGCAACCCGTGCGCTCCGCAACCGTCCCTCGACCGTCCACTTCCAACTCGAGCGCCACAGAGAATCAGTCCCAAACCACCAGCCAGCCATCTAGTCCACGAACGCTGTCCAATTCATTCACTCCATTCACTGACCGTGGTCGTACTTCCGCAGCGGAGCCTCAGTCTCTCACCCTCCGCTTTGCTACCATGGGTTTAGCGGAGGAACGTGAGAGAGACAGGGAGGGGCAAACGCAACAGGATGGGTCAGGTACTACTTTGGCTCAAAGTCCCTCTAGAACCCCTTCCAGTTCTTCCAGCCCAGTCCGCCAACAGCAAGGATGGCCCGCAAACGTCCCCCCTCTTCCACGCACGCCAGGAAACACCACTCGCCCTTTTTTTGGTACGACGGATGTGACGAGTGAGTTTGCGTCGCCCTATATCGTTGTTCGCGACATCTCTCATGCCCGCCGCGTAGCGGAGAGCCAACCATTCAAGCAAAATGCCATACCTTTGCCATCTCCAGCATCGTTGCCAACCAGCCCACCACACCACCCAGCGCGCGCCTTTTCGTCATCTCCGAATCCCAACTCCGCGTTTGATCGGAAGTCCTTTGCGCAGCAGTCACCTCGGCCGCCACCCCACGTTCAGTCGCAGCCGGTGTCGCAGCAGCTGAGTGAACGCCAGCTTCAGAAACGGCGTGCTAGGGATGCTGACATTGATCTGGATGATGCGCCGCCGCCTTCCTTGCGCAGGTCTCCTTCACCTATCCGTCAGGGTTTTGCTCAGGCTCCGGTAATTGAAATCACAAACGATACGCCGCCGAGAAGGCAATGGACGCCCAATCGCGATGTCACATCACCGAGTGGTAATGCAAATGGGAGCGGCACGAGTCATTCATACGCAGGGTTCCATGTCGGTCCACAGTCCCCAGAAAGAGGGAGTAAATCGCCCGCTCATCCTCCAGTCCATTCACCGACTCAACCCTGGCAGAGAGCGGTGCCAAGAATATCCCTTCCCGACGGACAACACGATCGTGTCGACGAGGAGGCACCCGGCCCAGATATTGTTATTTCAGGACCTGGAAGTGGCCCTAGTGTCTCGGTTTCTGCACCAGGCACACCTGCTATTTCTATCTCAGAGGCATCCAGTGTCACCGTCTCGGAGCATGGTGCACCTGCAATTTCAGTATCTCCTGCTGATCCTCCCCCAAAAATCTCTGTTCCAGACTTGGCTCAGCCAGAGAGGCGGGGACCGTCACCCGGTGGCTTTGGATCTCGACATACCCAAATTCAAGAGTCATCTCCACATCCTACGCTCGGCCGTGGCCCTGCATGTAAACGTGGTCTTCCTCCCCCTCCCTCCCCCTCGAGCCCTATGCGTTCCAGTGGCCTCTCGTGCGGGGGCTGCAACGGTCCCATCATTGGTCGCATTGTGAGTGCCATGGGTCAACGGTGGCACCCACATTGCTTTAGATGCTCCATCTGCAACGAGCTCTTGGAACACGTGAGTAGCTATGAGCGAGACGGGAGGCCGTACTGTCATTTGGACTATCACGAGGTCTGTATCGTGTGGTTGCGCTGCGATGACGACTGATATGCATCCGTATGACTTGAATAGACTTTTGCACCTCGTTGTTTCCACTGCAAGACAGCCATCATCGACGAACGGTTCATCACGCTCGACGATCCGGCTCTCGGTAAACGTACTTATCACGAACAGCACTTTTTCTGTGCTGAATGCGGGGACCCATTCCTTGCACCAAGTAGTCTGCTCCCGCCTTCTGTTGCGCGCACGGGCGAGTTGAACCTTGCGGGCGACGGCGAGTTTGTGGACGATGACGTTGGCTTCACCGTGTTCAAGGGACACCCGTATTGCGAGGCTTGTCATGTGCGACTTCGCATGCCAAAGTGCAAGGCATGCAAGAAAAGCATCAGGGACGGTGTTAGAGCTGTGGAGGCGTTGGGTGGCAAGTGGTGTTGGGGGTGCTTCGTCTGCGAAGTGAATTTCTACCTCGTTGTTTTTTTTTTTTGAACTGACGTGGGTGTGGTAGAGCTGCAAGAAACCGTTCGAGGATCCATCGTTTTTCTTGCGGAACGAGAAGCCGTATTGTGAGCCTTGTTTCAGCTTGATCTTGAGGAATGAAGTGTGAAGGTGGTGCCGATGAGCGTCGGACGTTTGGCTCTGGACTCTAGAATTGACTCATGGCATGCTGATCTCTTTTTTATCTTGCCCTCAATACTTGATGTTGTTGCTCTATCGTGTACGCGTATCGGGTGTATATTATTTATGTAGAAAATGTTACTAGAGCGTTATAGGCTCTTGAAGCAGCCCTGTTGGCATACTAGTCACGTGCACCATAGTATGCACTGCTCCTCGTGGTTGAGTTGATCTTGTACCGGCACGTCGTAGTCGCCCTACGGTCCAGTTCTCTCGTGCCCGCTCGTCTCAGTGTCTCGGTCGGTTTCCAGTTGTCACTTTTTCGATGGCGCGAGTCCCACGGTACCACGCCTGAGCCAGAGTCCAGTTATGTTCCGAAATCGTCAGAGTTCCATTCTTGCCTAGATATCACTGACGGCGATAATTACAACCGATAAAATCTAGGTTCTCCTCAGTCAGATAATGCACCTGGGTTTCCGCAGGCATCCCACGGGAACAATCCAAAGGTGAGCCAGCCATCACCACACGGCTGGGTCGTCACCAAAGTAGTTCCCTGCCAACGCAGATTGTGTGTCCCTCGCACCGGGCAACATTCGATGCAGCCCATACCTCTGTATGATTTCGGACACGGCGTTCGAATCGCCCTCTGTTTGGTGGAGAAGCCCGATATCAGGAAGAGGTGGCAGGTTCTGGAACACAAAGCGCGCCAGGTCGACCTGTGCTAGATAATCCGCGACGGGCACACGCGGAGGGTACTTGCTCTCCTGTTCGACGACACGCTCAATGGAACCATGTTCTCTGATAAACTTGAGCGCGCGGTTCGGCCCGACGTTCTTTATCCGCTGCGAAAAGTCCGTGCCAAGGAGGAGCGCAAAGTCGACGTAGCTCGCGCGGTCGAGCTGGAGAGTCTCGCGGATGGCCTCGCCGTGGACGACAACGATGGGAGATTCACGCGCGGTGATGCCGCGTAACATGGGAGCCTCGTAGATGAGCACGTCAGTGTCCTCGCTCACGACGTAGTCCGCATGGCCGTGGGTGACGAGGGCACACGCGAGCGCTTCTGCTTCAAAGGGGCCCGAGGACTCGATGCATGGGACGCCCATGGCACGGAGGAGTTCCTTGCACTCTTCGTACGTCTGAGCCGTTGGGGAGTTGCTCCGGCGTTGATACGACTGCGAGATGATGGTGCTTCGCTCGGCAAGTGTCACCAATGCGGACTCGGTTTCGAGTGGGGGCACATCAGACGGTGGTCCTGAGAGCAAAGTCCAAATGTGGCCTTCATCGAGCGTCATCTGGAGCTGTTGCTTAGACATGGCGTATTCGATCCTTGCATCGAGGGTGTCAGGGCTGTCTGCCGGTGTCGCATGGTCGTGTGTGTGCTCTGGGACCTCTGGTCCTTCGAAAGATGAAGGCATGGATGTGAGCTGAGTGATGCATTGGCTGTATTCGGAGTATAGCGTGGAGAGTTCGGATTGAAATGACTGGATAGAGTCAGGTAGTGGGTAAGACGTCGTCGATGTGGGCTGCACCGCGGGGCTCCAGTGGACAAATGGAAGAGTGGAAAAAATATCATCATGAGGGTCATCAAAGATGCAAGGGCCGAGTTCATCGGCCGTGGATGTGAGAGAGGCATTATCCCGATGTGGAGATGGTGGCACATAGTGTGGTTCGGATCTTGATGCCAAGTGGGACGTGGCGACAGAATCCAAGGCCTCCTGCAAGTCATGTAGCCCTACGCCTTCGTGTGGGAAGAAGTAAGAGCGTTGGGGTGCAAAAGTCTGATCAGGGTTGGATGTGACGGGGGATGGGGGATGGGGTGGGACGGACGTCGGCGAAAGAAGGGTAGACCCTGACCCATGCGCATCAGAGGATCTGAGAGCTGATCTGATACTGCTAAGCGCGTCGCCGACGCGTTGTCGATCGGTGCTAGGCAAGGAGCGGTAATAGGGAAGAAGGCGCATCAGCTTCTGGAGTCTATGAAGTCTAGTGAATTCGATGGACCCGCGGACGGCGTCTATTCTTCGCGATTCTCTACGTCGCTCGACCTGCAGATAACCGAAATTGGCATGACGAGGGGGTACGACAAGGAAAACGCGCAGACCTCACGGGCTTTGGCTGCGCTGCGTTGCTTCCCATCGAAGACGCAGATGGCACGCACGTCTGAATCCCTGAGCTCTGAAACTATGCGGTGCCAGCCAACGACATGTCTGTGGG